>SNQJ01S0020321.1:84079-107797 GCA_010110895.2 Picea sitchensis | reverse complement strand
TTGGGTTCTAAATATAAAGAAGCAATTTGTACCTTTTGTGTATGTGGCACATTATGTAGATCAAAGAATTGCTCCATCTGAAGTATCCATGTCATTGGGTCCTTGCCATCAAACTTCCTCATATCGATCTTAGGAACCTAGTTGGTCTTCAAACCAAAGTTGGAGTTTCTCCATTATTGATTCACCTTCCTTGTGTCCTCATCATGAATTTCATGGGATGCATTTTCACTTTCAGGTTTCTTCTCTATTACGAAATTTTTCAATACTTCCATGATCTCCTCTTTGAAACCATCCATATTTGCCTCCAAATTAGCTTCCATCTCTTGTAGTTCAACTTTTTTTACTATCTTCTTTTGTAAATCATTTATGTCCCTACGCATTTTTTCACCTTCATCAAGAGTCCAAATGGGATTTTCAAGAGGCTTATGTGGTGTAGAAGTTCCCTTTTTGGGTGGCATGTTGGCCAAGTATCACTTATGAACCTTGATTTTGAGGTGGTTCTTCTAGAAAATATTTATTTTGTTCTATCTCCTAAGTTTCGGCCCTTCTCGGTATGAAACTTTCTTTTATGCAGTTCTCTGATATTTCTTCTCTGCAATGCCATAGGTTTGATCAAAATTGCATGTGCCAAGTGGAATTTACGGTAATTTCCCCACAACTTGCGATTTTTTGCCTTTCTAGGAGATCTCACTTGTATAGAATGCTCCACACAAAATAATTGATATAAAATTCTAAAAATCATACCCAAACTACTAGAGACGGTCCACTATCCAATGAAACCAATCTCACTCTATTTTGATACTCTAGGAAGAAGTTATGATTGTTTTACCTGGAAAACCTTCCTGAGGATAGTCAGATACCTTATCTTCCATAGGGTGTATATACAAATGTAAGATGAACTTGAAGCTGAAATATTTACCACATATACCTTACAAGTTTATGTGAATAGTCTTCATATTTCAGGGTTTGAAATGTTACAAAAAAAAAAATATATCGAAAATTCCGCAATGACTCAGTTCAGGATGATTCCAGAACCCTATCTTGCATAGGATGTATCTCCGAAAGTATAAAGCCTAAAAAGATGAAATTTTAACCCAACATACCTTGATCTGTCTAATAAATATCCTCCAAGAAGCTCCTTCTGAAATGTTGTAGAAAAAAAGTTATAGAGAAAATTTCAAGGTATCGCAGATGTAGCAGTGAAACCCCAAGACCTTGAGCTCTAATACCATATGTTAAGAACCAAATATCAATATAGCATAGAAAAACCTCAGAATAAGTATTCAACGCCTTGAAAAAGGGATAATTTAAGACAATAAGACTCTTTGAGGGGGAAACCTCCTTTTACCCCACATAAATGTTCAAGTTCAAGATGATTCCAAATGAAAATGTCTCCTTGGTATATATAGAAGACTAGGAGGTATAATTACAACTAATGGAATAAATCCGACATAAATAAAATATCATTACTAATGTAGTATGCCCCAATTAAGGGGTAATGAGCCAATATTAGTGCTTAACATTGTCATTAATGTCCGAAAATACGGAGAAGATATGTCATTACTACGAATTAAACTAAGATTTGCGCAGAAGTATGTTATCCTTTCCGAGTATTCATTTCAAACATGATGCAATCTTTTTTTGTCCGCCGGCGGGTTGGGGCCTTTAAATTTTTTTTAATTCTTAACATCTCTTCGTCGTCACCGTGACCTTCACACTTTCTTCTAATTATGAAATTACTGAGTTGTAATGGTGACAACTCATTCTTCATGAACCTTGGAGATTTTCATTGATCAACGAAAGGATCGAGGAGATATTCCATTGATACACATTAAACCATAATTTGCGGAGGGTTATATTATCCATCCCCGATTTTCAATTCAAACATCGTCTCGAGAAAATGGAAATTCTCGTTAGCTTGTGGCAACAGTTTTGTCCAAATGTTGTAAACACATTTGGGCATAATGGCCAGAGGTTCCACTATTCCAAGGCACATTCTTACTGCTATCTTCCCTTGGTACATCGAGAGATATATTTCAAGACAAAGAATTCCAAGGCAACCCTGCCTGCTCAGAGAACCTGCCCAGTTGCATTCATGGTTGCCGCAGAGGTTGATGTCATGGATTATGAGCTAGAAGAAGATGATATGATGGTCGATGATACGACAATCGATGATGGAAATCCAGAGACTCTTCTCACTCCTACGCCCAAATTGAAATCAACCATAGCGGGCGAAACTTCCTATCTCAGTGATGGTGGTCGTGACAACACCAAAAATATTTTTAGAAAAGAAATGTTGAATGCAATAGCCTCTTTTCATTGAGAAAGTAGTAATTCAAGAGTTCCAAATTAGTCCATTCTAGGCAGAAGAGTTTCACTATAAATAAATTATATGTTGATGCTCCCAGAGATATATTTCAAGACAAAAAATTATTCACTTGCGGGACTACTATCCTATTCTCTGGATATACAATTAACATCTTCGTGAATCAGGTCCAGAACTGTTGCAAGGAATTTTTCTACTTGTCATCTCCTTCCACCCAAAATGGACTAATTTGGGCCTCTGAAATTGCACATGCAACCTATGTCCCTGAATTCTTTCGACTATGCAAAGGCAGTTTCATTTAAGGGCTATTCCATTTTCCCTCCAGCGTTTTTCATATTCTTCCTCACGAGAAGCTACTGAAAGCTATCAATTTCACCAGAGAGTGATTCATTGAGGAGAAAAATGCAAGGATGTTGCATACTACAGATCCTATGCCTATGCTTGTGGCAGATACGTTCAATGTTTTGGCCTAAAGAACTGGGTCCAATTTCTAAGGATGGATGTACAATACTTGTTTTTTTCTTATTTTTTTAAATGGATTTTCTATTAAAAAAAAATTCCTTCAAGTCTTCGTTGTTGATTCTTTTATAGATTTAATGCCTGTTCTCATTGGCATGATTCGGTGTTGTCATAGTTCTTGGATATTATGATTACTTAGGTTATTTTTTCTAATATGGAACATGTAACAATTATATGACAATGTCCTGTTTCAATCCACCATCCTTTTATGCAAACAAAATATGGATTACACACTGTTTCAAACCAGTGTTCATTTCTATTCGTAATGCAGATAGAACATAGCAATACCAATGTACAATCTTGCAGCAAAATCATCATTCTTGTTTCTAAACATGCAGTTATTAAGTTTTAATGCTAACAACCCATAATGCAAGAAGTTTAATACTTAGTTTAATATGTTACAGCCATAGAATAATGTATCAAGAACACATTTACACCCACATGTTCCAATAAAATCTAATCTTCAACAAAGAATTTGCTGGAAATTAGTAGAAAATGAATTTTAATAGTTAAGTTAATATGTTACAGTCATGGAATAATGTATCAAGAACATACTTACACACATAGGTTTCGATAAAATCTAATCTTAAACAATGCATTTGTTGACAATTAATAGAAAATGATGGTTTTGCAACAATGGGGCTTCTTTTAAACAAATTTGCGCTTACAAAAACTTCCCTCCGCCTTTCTATTTTCCCACTCTTGTATTCCCTGTAGTTTCTCTTCCTAGTTACTTAATCGTTTTTTTTCGAAAATGCCTTGCTGTGTGGCTTGGTGGATTCACGTGTTTCCAACGAGCACTTCTTCTTTCTTTAAATTGGCCCTCTATTGTTCTATGTCCTACAAGTAGCACCCATAGTTACACCATATACAAATTGAAAGGCGAACTTACGCGTTGACTGGATCAACATTTCACTTGTACTTTTCTGTGACCTCCAAACAACATTCAGACCTCCGTGATATAAAAATTGACACACGTGCTCCAGGGATAGCTGGCTCAATATTTCCTTTGTTTATAGATGGAAAAGTGCTAAAACAAGCCATACCACATTTGTGACACAAATGCTATATTAAAGGGAAAATAATTTTCTCTATAGTTACGTGCCCTACAAAAAACACCCACAGTTCCACATTATACAAATTGATAGTCGGACTTGCGGGATGGCTGGCTAATAAAATGCCTCAGAGTTCCGTGATAGAAAAATTGATAGACGAAGATGCTTCTCCAACCGTGAATTCTCGGTAGATGGGGTCTAGATTGGACTTATGTTTTTCCATGGCCTGCGAATAGTATCGTCACTTCTGGGATATACAAATTTACAATTGGACTTAGATCATACCCTCTTCTGTATTACACTCCACCTATCATGCCCTCTTCCATGGTATACATTTTGCACTGAAAACTTTCGAGAAATACAATTTAACCATCGGGTCCTCACGTCTTATGTGGAACTATTCTCACCCCATTTTGAATCTAGTCTGTCCTCTTTCCATTCTTCGCCATTTCTTCAACTTTCTTTTGTGGATCATCAGTTTGGTGGGTTAAAGAAATATTTAGTTCCTAGTCGTTGTTTCCTGTGCCTGCACCCATTTGCAATTATAAATTACCAATTATATATAATAACTTATTTGTAGGCATGCAATTAGAAAGCACTAATTTCAAACATCATGGAATGTCATTTGCGCGTCGTCGGGTTGGTCCCTTCACGAAAAATTCAATACTCACTTTCTAGAACGTGTCCTCTCGATCGTTTCCCTATTCCATGCTTATCCACTTTGTCAGAATTCCACAAATATAAAAACTAATCGTTGAACTTCCCCATCATGATATCTTCCATTTTACATGTTTTGCAGTAAAAAATTATGATATATAAAAAAAATTCGTGGAACACTCACCTCTCCTGAGTATCCCTCTAACCCTTTTTTGAATCTTGTCCAACTTCTTTTCGGACCTTTCCATTCTTTCCTTGCTCTCCCCCATCTCCGTCACCTTCACACTTGTCTATAATAAAAGAAAAAAAATAGTTGTATATATATATACATATCTTGTTTCTAAATATGCAACTACTGACATTTAATTGTAACATCTCATCATACAGGGACCGTATAGATTGTCATTGATGGGAGAAAGGCTCGAGGAGATATCCTATTAATGCGCATTAAACCAGGATTTGTGGTGTGTTATATTATCCATTCCAAGTGTTGATTTCAAAATCATGAAATGATATTTGCACGTTGTAGCTTTGGCACATTCACGAAACCTCCAATCCTTAATTTCTCTTTGTCGTACCCTCCTCCTTCACATTTATAGATATGAAATAAGTAAGCTTTACTACTAACCATTCATCATGCACCACACATACATATTTTCATTAATCAATGAAAGGATTGAGGAGATTTCCCATTCATAATCATTTAACCAAGATTTAGTGGAGAGTTACATTATCGGCTCTAACTGTTCATTTCAACCATCATTTGGAGCAAACCAACATTATCATAAACCTATGGCATAAACTTGACAATAGTTCTGTAGAGATACAGTGAACATATTTGTGCCCAAGGACTAGAACTTCTAGTGGTCCAGGGCATATTCTTATTAATCAACCTCTTTCGTAGAGAACCAAGTAATTTGGACCTCTGGGATTGATCGTGCAGGCTGTGTCCCTGAGGTTTTTGATTGTAAGGACCTGGTCTCTTGGTGCGACGATAAATTTATTTCAGATAAAATAATTATTCCACTATGGGACCTCTCTTCTATTTCTTTCTCACCTCAGGTCTTCCACCAGATGCTAAGATTGTCGGAGCCAACATTGATGTTCAAAGGAGAAGATTCCAAACAGTTCCTAGCAAATCATAATAATGGGTTGGACCTCTTGCCCCATTTATCAGAAAACCCACTTCTAGTTCCTGAATATATTACAAGCTTGCAGGTTAGTTCATTTAGAAATCCATTTCGTGAAATTGCTTCGTTGTTTACAAGAATAACAAGACAGGAGTCCACATCAACTGTTTCCCATATGGCTCTTTATATTTTGTATTTCACAGTCAACGAACAAACCATTTTTTTTGGGGAAAAATAATTTCCCATGAAATATGTTCCCAATTTTCAAGCTTCAAAAAGGAAAAGAAATTGTATATGTCATCCTATTTATTTTTTGCGATAGCGCATTCCTGTCAGTTTCCACAACTGTATCTCTCTAAGAATGTCAACTGTGAATTCCACCTAGTAACATTCCGGTACCAGGCCTTGTGGAAGCATAAGGATTCCCATTGTTTCTATGAAGTTTTTAATGGCTTCGTGTTTGTTTTCAAAGTTTTTTTGTTAGAAGAAGATTATCCTCGCATATCTAAATAGGCAACTAGTTTTTTGGATAGGAAGGGGACACTCGAACATTTGGATAACATCAAAAACCATCACTTCCATTGGAACCAGGGCACATAGTTTGTTTGAACATTTGCATGCAGAGTTAAAATATGCAGAAAAATTCTTTTTAAAAACGGTCCTTCCTTTTGGCACCATTGCCAACAATATGATAGAAACAAAAACAAGAGAATAATATATTCCATCCAAAAACTGGATCGGTCAATTGAATTAATGTTGGAAAGAAAAATTGAAGAACTTGCATCTCATTGTTCAGTCATGTGAACAAGCCATATTGAAGAAAGATAAATTATTCACAAGGCTGTCAAGAATAGACTTAGCCAGAAAAACCAACGACTTCCAAATCCTCGACTTAATTGCAAACTCCTTTCCCTTAACCAAGCAAGAGTTCAATCAAGATGTTTCTATGTTTAAGGTCTTTTCTCTGGAAATTTTTTACAACATCCCTCACTTTGATCAAGCTCATGTCGATGACTGGCTAGTCAAATATTCAGTACAAAATGAGGAAATTCATCAAGCTCTGTGTAATCTTTCTATTGACTTACAGGAATTAGAAAACGATATTTTCAACATAAAAATCTGGAATGAGATCAACGTCACCCCAATGAGAAACTAGATTCAAGAATGGCTCAAAAGGAAATTGAAGTAGGTCAACGACTAAAGGCAACATGCAATTGTCAGGATTCCAACAGCCATCAATGACATCATTGAAACCGCAGTCGCCGACGACATCAATGAAATGGCAGTCGCAAGAAAATAACCAAAGGACTCATATGTACCCTCACTCTAATTCTACTGATCACATCCTTATTTGTTTATCAACCCAGTTATTCCACTTTCTTAAATAGATATGTGTACAAAAACACTTATACCTTTCAATTTATTTTTTTTACAAGTATTGCACTCTATCTTCTTTTTACAATCTTGTTTCTTGTACATATTTCTCTAATGGTCTGCGGGATCCCCAATCCCAATCTACATGACAAACACAATGAAATTATGATTAATATGTAACATATTTTAATTTTTTTGTATATTTTAAAATTTTCAGTAGTATGTAACACACTTTTATTTTTTTACATACTTCAAATAACATTGTTTTCTTATCTCCTTTTAAATTTATGTCTTCATAAATTTTTATCTTTCACTAGTCTGTATGACGAATGCATCTAAATTTTTATATGTAACAAACTTTTATTTTTTTATATATTTACAAATGAATGGTGCTCTACATGCCAAACATCATTTACTTATGCCCCATGTTGACAAATACATTTAAATTTTTTGTATGCCAATCATCATTTACTTATGCCCCATGTTCCATGATATACATGTTGCATACAACATTTCCATTATACGCATTTCAAAATTTCCAGTAGTATGTAACAAAAGTTTATTTTTTTACATATTTCAAATATAATTGTTTTTGTATCTCCTTTTAAATTTATGTCTTCATACATTTTTATCTTTCAACAGTCCATATGGAAAATGCACTTAAATTTCCAATTTTTTTCTTCCACTCTCAACAAATTTGTAGTTTGTTATATACTTTCAAAAAATAAATGGTGCTCTACATGCCAAGTGTCATTTACTTTTGTCCCATGTTCTGTGATATACATGTTGCACACAAAATTTCCGTCATTTACAATTTGACCCCATTTTCCACAATTTTATTTCTAACCTCGTTGGCAGGGGCAACGCTACCACACAACCTTGTTTCCATAATGGACTCACTATATTTTTGAATTAAAGGACACAACTTTTATTCCCTTTAATAAACAAAAAAATTATAATCAAAGAACAACATCATTCTTCATATACTGAACAAGCTAAAAGGAATAGATTTAATGGACAACCAAGTGTATCAACTCACAATAGTAGTAACCTACAGATTTGGTAAGCAAAACAGCTCGACCACCTTTGTAGTGTTGGGGCTATAAAAAAAATCATCTATATAGAGATTATCCTTTGAATAAAAACATAAATATGGTAGTGCAAAATATTCAAGAAGAAACGATGGTTAATGACATGGCACGATGTGTCAACAAAACAATTCGACCACCTTTGTAGTGTTGGGGCTGTAAAAAACTCACCTATATAGAGATTTATCTTGGAATAAAAACAAAAATATGGTACTGCAGAATATTCAAGAAGCAACGACAGTTAATGACATGGAACGATGTATAGATAAAATTAATGTAGCCATGGAGAATCGACAAGTCGATCATCGATATGCCATGGTGGAAATTGAAGATATGATAAATAAAAAATATGTATCTATTTTAATAGATCCTTGTGAAATTTTAAGTTATGTTTCCCCTACTATAGTAGAATATTGTAAATTAAATAAGCTTAAGCATATGGAATCATGGTTAGTACATTTATCCACTTGGACAAAATGAAAGGTTGTGGAATTGGCCAAAGAATGCATTGTAACCATGGATGGTATGGAAAATAAAGTAGATTTAAATATATTTCCATTAGGATATTATGATTTACTCATAAGCATGGACTGGCTTGAAAAGCATTCAACTATTGTAAATTATTGAAACAAATCTTTTGACTATTTAAGTGAACTTGGACAAGGAAAAACCATTAAGGGAATACCTTGTGGTGTGTCAGTAAGGCATATTTATTCTTTACAGTTGAAATTAAATGCAATAAAAGGTTGTGAAATATATGTTGTTCATATAAATGAAAACAAATTCGAGGTGGTTAAAATTTTTCTAACCATTAATCATATATTGTGCAAGTTTTAGGATGCATTTTCATAATAAATACCAGGAATACCTCCTAGAAGGGACATAGATTTTGCAATAGATCTAGTACCCATATCTGCACTGGTATCTAAATCACCTTACAGAATGAGTGTTCCTGAGCTGCGTAAAATGAAAATGCATCTTCAAGATTTAATGGATAAACAATACATTAGACCAAGTGTGTCTCCACATGGAGCACTCATCATGTTTGTTAAAAATAAGGATGGAACATTTATACTATGTATTGATTATAGGAAATTAAAGAAAATGACCATAAAAAATAAGTATCATTTACCACGTATTGACGAATTGTTTGACCAAGTCGGAGATGGTAAAATACTTTCAAAAATAGAGCTATGGTCAGGATACCACTAGGTTAGAATTAAAGATGAATATATTCATAAGACTTCTTTTCGAATCAGGTATGTGTTAAGTTTTTACTGTTGTTAGGTTATTTTCAAATTTAATGCACTTCCAAAAAAACAACATAAAGAACATCATTGAAAGAAACAAAATCACAAGGTAAACAACATTTTATCATGGTAAACCCTCATGGGGGAGAAAGCCTAGAAAAAATTCCTCAATAATAGATTGCCAATAGAATGCCAATACTAAGACCAAAACACCAAGAATAAACTAAGACTGAGCATGCTCCTCTCTTCTCCTTCCTTCTGCAACTGCAACTTCCTTCAATATATGCACACTACATGAGTGAGTGTGAGTGTGTATAAGTGAGACACCATACTCACATATAAATAATAGTTGAAGAGGAACTAGGGTTATGTCACTTCACTTAGCGGGGTTGACTTCTCCTAGAAGTGATTAAGACCACATTATAAATACTAGGGGCCAAATTTAGAAATACCACCATACAAAATATAGTTTGACCAATCCACAAAAGGTGATTTTATATTATACAAGAATCAACTTGATTAATCCGCAAAAGGGGATTTGATCTATTAAATAATAACTCAAATTTAATTAGAATATTCTTTGAAGTTAATATATTTGAAAACTCCCCCTTAACAAGAAGGGTATTCTACTGAAATCACCCAATACAACATCATCATGAACCTCTAGAATATTGATTGGCACATCTATAAATCATCAAAAGTTTTTCTCATCATCGTTTACATCATGGAGCTGGATTAACATCATCATCATCAACAACAGAAAGATGGAACAACAACATCATCAACATGTGGCAAAAAAATGAGGCAAGTGTATCAACAACGACATTTTTGGTACTCTCACAGACCATCCTTACCAGACCTTCAGGATTTTCCCAAGAATCATAAGATTCCCTAGGATATAGAATCCTGAAAATATACCACATGGTACTCTGACATACTTTCCTTACCAGACCTTGAGGATTTGTCCCTGAATCATAATATTCCCTCGGATATAAAATACTAATCAAGATACCACTACTGACCAAAGTTAGCATATACATGCACATGTACTCTTACATATTGTCCTTAGTAGACCTTTGAGATCTTCCCAGGGATGATCAATCCCCTAGGATATAAAATCCTAACGGAGCTACCTGTTGTTGGTTAGGACACCATAGTATCCTCAACATCACTCCCCCTTTCGAGGGAGGTATTTTCAAACAATACCAAGCTTGTCTTGGAAGTACTCAAAATTCACACAAGACAAAGACTTGATCAACACATCTGCAACCTTCTCATATGTGCCAACATATTGGATCTTTGAAGATCCCCTCTACACCATATCACAAATATAGTGATGTCATATCTCTATGTGCTTCGATGTAGCATGGAACACTAAGTTCTCTGTCATCTTTATACATATCTGGTTATCACATAGAATCATGGTCGCTTCCATATCTATATCGAACAAACCTGTCAACAAATTTTGAATCCATATGGTTTCACAACTGGCAGAACTTGTTGCAATGTACTTCACTTATGTTGTGTTGAGAGAAATATTGGATTGCTTCCTTCTTTTCCATGAAGTCATGGTTGACCCTAAACCAAAACAACATCTTGAAGTTCTCTTTCTATCTGAATCACATCCATCCCAATCTGAATCATTATAACCATACAGTCTGAATTCATGATATCCATTATAATAGAGACCATAATGCAACATACCCTTAAGGTATCTCATCACATGATTTGCAGCTAAAAGGTGAACATGTCTGGGATCCACCATATACTTTCTCAAGGTGTTCACAACAAAGCATATATACGACCTGGTATTCATCAGATACATCAATGATCCAATAATATGTTTGTATAGAGTAGCATCAACCAACTCTGATGAAGTATTAACTAGGAGTTTCAAATTTGTTTCCATGGCTGTGTTCATGGCTTTAAATTCTAACATGTCAAATCTCTTCAGTATTTCAACTGCATATTTCCCTTGGTTAAGGAATATCTTCTCTGGGCTCTACCAAACTTCAAGATGTAATAAATAATGCATCGGGCCTAGGTTTTTCATCTCAAACTTTGCGGCGAGCTTCTTCTTGCAATCTGTGATGATATTTTCTTCTCGAGTCAAGAATAAATCATCCACATATAGTAGAAATATAACTAGCTCATCATTCATAACCTTGAAGTAAAGGTTAGGATCAACTTTACTTTTGGTAAATCCCAAGCTCATCAGGAAACTATCAATTCCACCATACCAAGATCTAGGATCTTACTTCAACCCATACAAGGATTTCTTCAACGTGTAGACATGAGTCTTTATATCTTCAACTTCAAACCATTGTGGTTGTTCTATATACACTTATCCATCAATAACAAAATTCAAGAAAGATTTTTTCACATCCATTTGGTGCAACTTCCACTTCATTTTGGTTACAAGAGCTATGATGCTTTTGGTAAAAGTGTATCTGGCTACAAAATCCAATGTTTCTTCCGAGTCAATACCTTCCTTTTGAGAAAATCCATGAGCCACAAATCTTGCCTTATGTTTTTCAATACTTTCATCTACTGCATGTTTTATTCTATATATCCACTTGGAAGATACCATATCTTTGTTCTTGTGTATGGGAACTACTTCCTAAAGAACATTCTTTATAATTCACTGGTATTATTCTATCATTCTTTCTTTTGAACAGATTCTTCAAAGAAAGTAGGTTCATTTTCTGAGAGATCACACATCAATGCCATATAGTGGGAGAATGGCTTAGGTTTCTTGCTTTGTCTCATGGTTCCTTTTGGGGCACCATACTTCTCTACATCTTGAATAAGTTCTCTTGCCCAAGTTGGCTTTCTCTTGTGAGATGTTTTCATACAGGGAGGTTCTTGAGATTCTATCATATCATTATCTTATAGAAATTCATCATCAGGGGTAACTATAATGTCCTTCACTAGTTCTACAACTATGGGAGATACAGGTTTTTCTTCATATACTTCTTCAAGATGGAATTTCCTTGATCTTTTGAGTGACACATCTTCATCAAAGGTTACATCTTCATTGATCTCAATATTATGGTAACCTAGTATGTAAATTATGAATTCCTTCGAGACATCACAATATCCAACAAGCATTCCCTTCTTTTCTGAAGGATGCAACTTAGTTCTCTTTTTTTTTGGAATGTGTGAAAATACTGGAAAACCAAATAGTTTGAGATCGCTTACTTCTGGCTTCTTTCTGGTGAACATTTCTTTAGGAGTTTTGAATCCAAGTGCACTATGGGATAATATATTTTGGACATATATTGTTGTTCTTGTTGCTTCATTCCATAAGTGCATTGGAATATCTTGATCATGAATCATAGTCTTTATTACTTCCATAATTGTTCTATTCTTTATTTCTGATACACCATTTTGTTGAGGATTATAGGGAGTGGTGAGATCCCTCTTAATAACGACATCTCCACAAAATATTCCAAATTCATTTTATGTGTACTCTCCTGCACTCTCTATCATGAGTATCTTGATTTTCCTTTCAGAGAGGTTTTCTACCAAGGCTTTGAATTCCTTGAACTTTGAAAGTACTCCATATTTTGATTTCAATAAATAAATCCAAGTCTTACGAGAGTAATCATCAATAAATGATACATAGTATACATACCCTCTTAGAGAGGTTGATGACATTGGAATGCATACATATGAGTGTACAAGTTCCAAGATTCCTTCTGCTTCATTGTCTCTCTTTGGAAAAGGATTCTTTATGTTCTTTGCTTGTGCACATCCCTTGCATACACCTTCATGATCAACCTTTAATTTTGGTAGAAATGTAACTACCATGCTCACATATAGTTTACAAGTTTACAAGGACTTTTAGTAGAGTGAGTCAAGGCTACATCTGAGTGACCTTTTAACTTGTACAAGCCACCTTCTTCTGTTTCAATAACAAATGCATCTTCAATAGTTTTTCCTTTAGGCCACATAATAACTTAACCATCCATGAATTAAACCCTGAATCCTTTCTTATCTAGGGCTGAGATAGAAAGTAAGTTATTTGTCAAACCTGGTACATATAGTACATCATTCATTCTCATCGAAGTTTCTGAATCAAGTTTGTAGGTGGATTCTCCCATTCTTTTGATAGGGTACTCATAATCATCTCCAAGTGAAACTTTTTGGTGGAATTACTTTTATTTAAGGCTAAAGAGAATGTATTTATAACATGTCATGTTCTTAGAGGAACCACTATATATGAGCCAAGTATCCTCTCCAGGTAGCATATATCCTGAAAGGGTGGAAAAAAAACAAAATCTTCAATATCTTCTTTAGTTAACTTCTTGGATGGCTCATCATCTTTAGTTTCATGGGCATGATGTATTTTTTTATTTCTCCTCTTTTATTCTTCCCTTCTGGAAGAACAATTCTTATCAATATGTCCCATCTTATCACAATGATAACATTGATAGGAGGATAAATCTTTTCCCTTTCTTTGATCTTTATGATATTTATGGAATCTCTTTGGAGAGTGCGATTATTTATGAAAGTGGGTCTCCTTTTGAAAATGAGACTTTTTATTTCCACCCTTAGAATGTGAATCTAGGGATTGATCTTCATATCTTAATATAATGACTTCTTGGTTGGCCACTCTTGCTTCTTCTTGAACACATTCTTCCCATAAACCGTCAAATAAGAATTTTTCTTTTCTTGCACAAATAGTTTGGATGAAGGCATCCCAAGGTATTGTGAGACCATTAAGAGTTTTCATAATGATTTCATCTCATCTAAGTTTTCTCCAATTGCTTCTAATTGTTCCTTGAATTGAGAAACCCTAGAGAAATAGTCTTGAACTGTTTTTTCTTTTGCATCTTTGTATTCTTGAGTTGTGTTCTCAAGTTCATCTTCTGGTTGATGTTATTTCCTTCATACGTTTTGGTTAGGGAATCAAACATGTATTTTGGAGTATTCTTAGAAGACACTTGAGGGATCAAGTGGTATTTAATGAAATCTACAATCATTCTTTTATCCTTAATAATGTCTTTATTTTACTTCTATTTGGCTACATCTTCTTTGGGTTCCGATACATTTTCTTTTATGAATTTTTCAAGGTCATTGTCTTCAAGAATGAGTCCAATTTGTACTTCTAGGTACGGAAATGTTCCACACCCTCTAAATTATCAACAAGATTGGTGCTTGTAGACATATTGACCCGGAGCTAAGAAAATGACCAAAAAATGAAATTACTGAAAACTTGAAACTGGTCTTACTAGGAGATGCGCTGGGCTGAGGAAAGTTTGTTGGAGCTGATTGATTCAAAAAATTTGAAGTTTTACCCCTTGAAACTTGACGTGCGATATTCTATACGGGTACTTCTTGTATTGGTTCTGGTTTCCTAGTTTTCTCATACCAGTCAAAACTAGGGTTTGACTTTCCAGAGAATATGACCAATGAAAAAGTTTGTTGAAGCTGCGAAAAGATGCGTTAAGGTAGGGTGCACTTCCTAAGATAGTTTTTGGTCAAAAATTTGTCTTCAGTAAAAACCCCTAATTTTTGTGTACGACAATAGTGATGCTTTAGATACCCAATGAAATATTCTTTATTCATTCAAACTCTGACCATGTTAAGTTTTTACTGTTGTTGTTAGGTTATTTCCAAATTTAATGTATTTCCAAAACAACATCAAAAAGAGGATCACTGAAAGAAACACAATCACAAAGTACACAACATTTTATCATGGGAAACCCTCATGGAGGAGAAAATTCAACAAAACTTCCTCCATAACAGATTTCCAATACAATTCCAAGACTAAGACCAAAACATCAAGAATGAACTAAGACTTAACATGCACCTCTCTTCTCCTTCCTCCTGCAACTGCAACTTCCTTCAAGATATACACACTAGATGAGTGAGTGCGAGTGTGTATAAGTGAGGCAACATCCTCACATATAAATGGTAGTTGATGAGGTGCTAGGGTTATGTCACTTCATTTAGTGGGCCCAACTTCTCCTAGAAGTGGTTAAAACCACATTATAAATACTAGAGGTCGACTTTACAAATACCACCATACGAAATATAGTTTGACCAATCCACAAAAGGGGATTTGATCTTATACAAGACTCGACTTGATCAATCCGCAAAAGGGGATTTAATCTATTAAGTAATAACGCATATTCAATTATATTATTCTTTGAAGTTAGGATATTTCAACAATATGGACACTATGAGTTCGTAGTGTTACCTTTTGGTCTAACAAATGCACCTGCAACATTCATGTGTTTAATGAACAATGTGTTAAGAAAATATTTGGATAAGTTTGTGATTGTATTCATAGATGACATTTTGATTTATTCAAAAACCAAAGAAGAACATGATGAACACTTGAGATTGTTTTTCAAACACTGAGAGAGCATTGATTGTATGAAGAGTTTAGTAAGTGTGAATTCTATCAGGATAAAATACAATATTTAGGACATGTCATTCTAGGTGAACAAATCTCAGTTGATCCTGAAACGTTCAAAGCCATTATAGACTGGTTGGTACCAAAGGATGTCTCAGATGTCTGATCCTTTATGGGTATTACAATATATTATTGTAGATTTATTGAAGGGTTTTCAAAACTGGCTTATCTGATAACCTTGTTACAAACAAAGGGAATCAGATTCAAATGGAATGAGAAGTGTCAAGAGATTTTTGAGAAATTAAAACAATTATTGATAATAGCACCCATTTTGAAGATATCAGATCCACATAAAGACTTTTTGGCCTGCACATATGCTTCATTAGAAGGGTTGGGAAGTGGATTGTTGCAAGACAATTATGTAGTTTCTTATGAGTCATGAAAATTGAAACCTGGTGAGACCAATTATGCAACACATGACTTGGATTTGATAGCTATCATACATGATTTAAAAATGTGGCAATGTTATCTATTGGGTAGAAGGTTTTTGTTAAAAAATGACAACATCAACCTTAAGTATTTATTTGAACAACCAGATGTGAATGCAAGGCAAGAAATATGCTTATCTTTTCTAAGTGAATAAGGTTTTGAAATAAAACATATTAAAGGAAAGGTAAATAAGGTAGTAGATGCACTAGGTGGGAAGTTAAATGCAATTTTAGCAGCAATATACAATCTGATTTGAAACAGAAAATTGTGGCAGCAACAAAAAAAGATGGGAATTATAGAAAAATTAAAGAAAAATAACAAAATAGTAAGTCAAATGAGGAAAAAACAAAGTTCATCCATAATCAATAAGGTTTAGTTATGTACAAAAACATAACTTATGTTCCAAAAATACATAAGCGAAAAAATTAATATTAATGGAAGTACATAAGAAGCCTTATTCTCACACTCAGATTATCAAAAGATCATCACAATCCTAAAGAAAGGATATTTTTGGCCAAGAATTAAATCATAAGTAGCATAATATCTGGCTAAATATCTTGAGAGTCAACAAGTTAAGGCTGAGCACCGTCACCTAGCCGGTCTTCTGCAACCTATACCCATACTTGAGTGGAAATGGGAAGTAATCAGTATGAATTTCATCACATGATTACCTATGAATAAGAAGAAAAATGACTCTATAATGGTGGTAATAAATAAACTTATGAAGGTTGCACACTTTATTCTAGTAAAATCTACTCACAAAGCTATAAATATTGCAGAAATTTTTATGAAAGAGATTTTCAGGATGCATGGGTTACTTAAAACAATCATTTCAGACATAGATACAAAGTTTACTTCAAACATATGAAAGACCTTGTTCAGTGCTCATCTGATTTTTATCACCGTCCGCAAACAAATGGTTAGATAGAAATGACTAACCGCCTTGCTGAGGATAGGATGCGACTATATGTTATGGATTTCCCAACTATGTGGGAGAATTATATTCACCTAATTGAGTTTGTTTACAATAATGGTTATAATAATTCTTTAAAAATGAGTCATTTTTAAATGTTATATGGTAAAAGGTGTTTCATTGGGATAATCCAGTTGGAAGAATCATTTTAAGACTAGACATGTTAAAATAAATGGAAAACATCCTTAAAAAACAAAACGAAACTTAAAAAGTGCACAAGATAGATAAAAGAGATATGCATATTTTAAAAGGATACATATTGAATTCAATGTTGGAGATCATGTGTATTTAAAAGTGAAACCGGAAACGGTTCTTCTAAACTTGGGAAAAGTTCTAAGTTGTCACCATGGTATTGTCTACCTTTTGAAGTGTTTTCCAAAGTAGGACCAGTAGCTACCATATCAACCAACAACCAATACAAAATCATATAATGTATTTCATGTTTCACTAGTAAAGAAATATATACATGATATAACTCATATTGTTAATTGGAATGTGCTCCAAGTGGAACCAAAATGTAAGTTCTAGGTGGAACCACTACCCATTCTCGACACGAAGGAAACAATATTGCGGAGCAGAGCCATCGCGAGGCACTTTAGTCCTCATGAAGTCACTTGGAAAATGGAGGAATCCATGAGGGAATCTTATCCATTTATTTATGGTTGGCACAAGCTTGAGCATAACTCGTAAATATATGAAACAAATCAGAGTTTATCACCACATATATAATGAATATCGAAAGTATGGTAATCTAAATAAGCGTTTCTAAAAGATAGAAGGCGATACATTACATGTGGGTAGTTTTCCAACAAACCCACAAAATGGTTTTGTATTCTTCCTTCGGACCATTATTATCATCGTATGTACAAGATAACAAAGAGTTTGTATTACTAAAAAAATAGTATTTGAATCTGTGCACTATTTAAAAGTAATACAAGTCTATTAACTAGATAGTTCACCTACCATGCAACCACTCACATATATATTTATTTCCTTGGGTTCCTCCACCACAAGTATGTCGGTGATAACATAGGACCAGTAGCTACCATATCAACCAATACAAAATCATATAATGTATTTCATGTTTCACTAGTAAAGAAATATGTACATGATATAACTCATATTGTTAATTGGAATGTGCTCCAAGTGGAACCAAAATGTGAGTTCTAGGTGAAACCACTACCCATTCTCGACACGAAGGAAACAATATTGCGGAACAGAGCCATCGCGAGGCACTTTAGTCCTCATGAAGTCACTTGGAAAATGGAGGAATCCATGAGGGAATCTTATCCGTTTATTTATGGGTGGCACAAGATTGAGCATAACTCGTAAATATATGAAACAAATCAGAGTTTATCACCACATATATAATGAATATCGAAAGTAGGGTAATCTAAATAAGCGTTTCTAAAAGATAGAAGGCGATACATTACATGTGGGTGGTTTTCCAACAAACCAACAAAATGGTTTTGTATTCTTCCTTCGCACCATTATTATCATCCTATGTACAAGATAACAAAGAGTTTGTATTACTAAAAAAATAGTATTTGAATCTGTGCACTATTTAAAAGGAATACAAGTCTATTAACTAGATAGTTCACCTACCATGCAACCACTGTGTGATATGAAACCCTGGAAACAATATCATCCTTCTAACTCTTTACTTGTTGAATATTTATAAGACGTCATAACTTCATCTCAACAACAGTAACATTAAATAGATAGGGTCATTACGAAAACGAAAATGGATTTATGAGTAAAACAAATCGTGACTGAAAATATAAGCACCATTATTGTGATAAATAAAGCAAACCAAAAATCCTCAGCCTCAACGTTGTGCAAAATACATGAATGGAAGTAGAGACAAAAGTCTTCAGAGCGACAGGAACGAAACTTAGCTCAATTCTTGGTCATTTGGAATGGACTCGTGAGGAAGAGAGTAGGGTAAGCACACAAACCCAGAAATAGTTTAATAAATCCTACAGTATAAGTAAGGTGGTAGGTGTTAGTAATGGTGCCAATCTCAATGAATCTGAGAACTAGAGATAACACTTGCCCTTGCATTTAATTATATATGTGGTTAAATATATTGGTACACTTTTCCATGCAAGAGTGGCTAGTGATTACATGGCTACGACACGAGGCTAGATAAGGTCGAGTCGTATCCCATCAATCTACAATGAGAAATGAATGTTTGAGCGAGTGAAGTATGGGTTCGATCGATCTCATTCAACTCTTTAATAAATTTGTTGTAGTCATTAATATGTGCAGCGACATTTGACTATGGGATTGAATCGTGGGAAAGATGGAAAACTCAAATGTATTGGAATCCCATGAGAAATTTTCTTATTTAAATTTCACAAGTATTGTAAGTATCTAATAAGAGTGGGATAGGAAGTTAAGAGTTTATGTTTAGTATAGTTTATGGATAATATAGCATGAGCCTTTTTTAAAGTATATATTATAAGAACAAAGCATACATTATATGGAAATTTATGAAGTAAGTATACACAATTTGAATGCACAGATAAGGTTTGGATTCCAAGAGATTGAGGAAAGAGTTTTGATACATCCAATAAATGTATAGATACAGAAAGGATGGACATCGTGTTTAATAATCATAAAGATCGTCATGTTAATTAGAACATGTTAAATCATCCTTAATTTAATGAAGTAGACAAATTAATATACATGTGGAAATATATATGTCTATTGAAATAGTGGTTGCAATAGGATAATGATGAGCATTGATAGGATGAGAAATGAAGTCACATAACCAGCTATTTGAACCTCCAATCTTTCACGATAAAAACATCTGACATAATTAATTAGTAGTATAAGCTCTTAATATAAATTTAATATAATGAGACCAACAATAATGTTAAATATACAATCCTTGATACAATAATAGCTATCAATTTAAAAAAACAAATTTGGGTGTTTGGTGACGTTACAAAACATCCTCCAAATTCTTCTCTAATTTACTCCATTATTACAAAAACATTTTGTTTATCCTCATCCAATACTTCTTTAACTCAAATCCTAGTTTTTTTGTGATATGGTCCTCAACTTGCTCTGATGAAAACCTCCTAGTGCTCTTCCTCACGTGCCACTTGATTCATATGGCATGTCTTCTATGCTTGGTTCTTGAATACTGTACAATTTTTTGTAATGTGGGTATTAATGCCACAAAGCTATTAACATGCCTATATAGGAATTCCAAAATGCATTTGTTTAAATTTCTCCCCCAATCCCCACATCAAAAACATCTAAAGACCTTGTTTGCAACATTGATCATTACCTCAATGGAGCTTCATCCATGAGATTCTGATCAATGGACACTATAATATTGATGACATTCTTAGTATTGATATCATACTAAAATAGTATCATAATAACCCTAATTTCCATTTCATTATAAAAAATCATTTTTAATTATTGAGGTTGAACTTGCATTCATTCTAGCAATTTTTATTTGTACCACATGTTCTTTGAAAGTTGAACATATTCATCTTCTTCAAGTTCTTCATGTGTATATGATTTTAAATGTTAACATTAGATTTATTTCATTCCTTACACTATTGGTTTAATTCATGTTGTTTATCATCATTGATCTTCTTTTTGATCCATTGGTCATTTTGGTGTTCCTTGTCCTCCAACGAGTTCGATGTAATTTTCCATATCAACGGCCATGTGAAGGGATTTCTAGTAGGAATTTGTTCAATTTTCCCTTACTTCTTGTTAACCCTCATATTTCATATGAAGGTTAATATGTGTGATCTTTATCACACATCTAGATGGTTTGTAGAATTTGTCTTCATGAAATTTTGGGTTTGACTTGGAGATAGTGTTTTCACTTGATTGATTGTGTGCTCCGGTTTGGAGGAGATTCATTTCTCCATTATTTTATGAGTTTTCACGGCTCATACATTGGTTCTTTGTTAATGGTTTCATATGTTTGTTGATAGATCAACATGCTAATAAGTGTTTGGCTAGATGCTTCCTTGGGATTAGGGTGTTGGCATTGTCATTTCTTACTTTGGAGTTTTCTTGAGGGGTTTTAATTAGCATGACATTCTTTTTTTTTTACCGTTGGTTCATTTATATGGAGTGGGAACTCATCAACTTAGGGCATCCTTAAGTTTTAAGTGTTAATAATTGCTCCATGAGGTGGTGTTTTAATTATTAACTACATTTCCTTGATTTCCTAGGGTTAATGGGATTAGTCCTTGATATATGCTTTAAGGTGAGTTGTTCATCTCCATGAGGAGGTGCACCCTCTCCCTAGGGAACGCTTCCTTAGGGTACACTATTTTGGAGCTTGTGCATGCAATGCTTGTTGAGATACTTCCTTGAAGGTGGCATAGGGTTTTGAGATAGTTTGTTGGTTCATTGGAGAGGATGCCCGAGTCTCCTTGGCAATTTTTAGCATCTAATTAGCTTGCATTTATGATGGATCACTTGAGTATTGAATTTCTCCCTTCCTCTTGGTACATTTGACACATTTATTGATGAGAGGTTAACTACTTTGCAGAATTTTCTAGGTCACCTTCCTTCTTGTGTAGATAGTTTTAGCATTTTCATTTGTGAAGTTAAACACCCTTGGGAACATTGCTCTAGAGAAATCCAGGTAATGGATTTATTTGGTGGTATTTTGGCACTTCCACCCATGCTCCTTGCACAATTATCCATGGTCCACTCCTTGTGAGGGCTTCTTCATGATGTGGGCTTACTCAAAGGGATTATCAATGCATATTCTTCTAGACTGCAATGGCAACTTTATTCAAGAGAACATTCATTGCATGGAATATTTAATATGTAATGATGGTTTCAATGTGGTCCCAAGGCACTCTCTCCTAGGCTACACTTGATGGAGTAATTTTATTGTTTACTATCTAGAAAAAGTGGTTAATGAAGCATATATCAAAGGTCCCACCTCTTATAGAAGATATTTTGTATTTATTCTTGGGTAAAGGGATTCTTGAAGAGTGTCCTCATCATGAAACTTGTACTTGTGGCAATATACTTATGGGAGCATGAAGAATCTAAGGTCCCTAACATGGAAGGATTTGTCGTGTGGTCGTCATGGAACAAAAAATCCCACCGTAGAGGGATAGGAGGCATAGCTTGTTATATTAGAAAAAGCATTTCTCCTCACATTCAACTTCATAAGATTGACCCTCTTAAACAATACATTTGGATAGAAATTTCAGACACCAATGCCAAGAAGATGTATACAACAATTTGTTATTTTGCACCTATTAATTCTACTTTTTATAAGAAAAATAATCTAGATAAAAATTGTCCCTATAATAATTTAAAACAAGATATTTATATTTTGAAAAATGAAGGTAATATCTTCCTGCTAGGAGACTTTAATGCTAGGACTACAACTAAACAATATGCTCTTTTAAGTGATGACTCCAACCATAATCCTTTATGGCTAGATGAGGACCTTGTTTTATGTAATAGCTACAAAATAAGCTCTCAAGACCTAATTGAGAATTTGTTTGGTACTGAGTTGGTCAAGCTCTATAGATATCAAGACCTAATAATTTGCAATGGAGTAATGAAGTGGGCAAACTCCAACCAAATGACCTATATTCATGGGATAGGTAGTAGTGTTGTAGATTATGTGATATATGATATCCCTATTTATAACCAAATAACAACTTTTGACCTTTCAAATTACCATGAGCCTGACTCTTATCATAAGCCTTAACCCTAACTCTAAAATTTTCCATGCATAGGAGTACCATTGAAGAGAATTATGATAATCAAAGGAATTTTCGCTTTGACAAAAGTAAATTTGACATTTTCTTAAAGGATTTAAATAGTAAATTAAAACTCCTAACTTATAAGGACAACATTGAAGAACTCTATCATAATTTTACAACTACCCTTTCCACTTCCATTAACAAGTTCTCTTTCAAGGTGTCCCATAAAAAGAATAATAGAACAACCAACCCTTGGTATCATAAAGAATGTAAAATTGCTAGGAAATCCATTAGGGATGCTTCTAATGAGCCCTTAAAACTTGATAAGATCAATACATACAAAGCCCTAATTAAAAGAAAAAAAATATACTATATCAATAAAAGGCAAGAGCAACTTTCACAACTATACAAGTTGGATCTAAAGAAGTTCTGTAGCCAAATTCTAAAATGCAATACTAAAGAAAATAATAGGATTCCCTTAACGAACTGGAATTCGTACCTTAAAAGTCTTTACAAGTTCCCTAATGCCATGGACACCATTCCTATTGTCCCTACAAAGGAAGAAGTTTTTTCTTTAGATGACATAGAGTTTGGGGTTAAGCGGCCTACAAATGGGAAAACTAAGGACATTGAAGGCTACCAAGCTGAAATTTTTAAAATCGGAAGGCCAATCCTTATCCCTCGCATGCACAAGCTCTTCAATTTAGCAGTCAAGCAGGGATTCCCTAAACCCTGGACTCAAAGCCTCATTGTTCCTATTTTTAAAAATGGGG
>SNQJ01S0020321.1:73127-84029 GCA_010110895.2 Picea sitchensis | reverse complement strand
TATTTTTAAAAATGGGGATAAAAACATTCCCTCTAATTATAGGACCATTATGATTAGCCCGATTTTAGCCAAGCTTTATGGAATCATTTTGGAAAAGAAGATTAGCATTTGGCTAGAAAGTCACAGTAAAAGAGATAAAGGCCAGGTCAGGTTTAGGAGATATCATTCAACCGTGGAGCATCTTGTTACCTTTAGGAACATTGCAAAGGAGTTACGCAATACTAAAACCAATCTTTTTTGTTGTTTTTTTGACTTTAGGAAAGCTTTTGACATGGTTCCTAGGAAAAACCTTTGGAATAGGTTGGAAGAGATAGAAGTGCTTCTCGAATTGAGGGTTGTTGCAATAAGGATGTATGAGAATGTTATTTCCAAGTTTAAAAACACTGAGGGCTCGTCAAAAGAGATTAACTGCAATATTGGAGTCAAACAAGGTTGTCCCTTGTCGCCTATCCTTTTTGGCATATACATTGATAAATTATAAGAATGTTTGGAAAAAGTAGGTTGTGTTGGCCCTACACTCACTAGTATAGTCATCAATCTTCTTCTTTATGCTGATGATATCATTCTTATGGCAAGGAGTACCCATGATCTTGAAAACCAACTAAGAATCCTCAAGGATTTTTGCTCCAATATGGGTATGACTGTTAATACTGATAAGACTAAGGTCATGATTATTATATCCAATAAGATCCCTTATGATACCTTTGTATATGACAAAAACAACTTGGAGGAAGTTAATTCATACAAATATCTTGGAATTGATATTCACCACAAGCTTAATTGGAATTATAGCATTGATAAAAGTATTATTGGGGGATGGAAAGCTTGTTATGGGCTTGAAAACAATTGTAAATAAGTTGAACTTTGGAGTTGGGATAAGAAGAAACTCCTCTTTGAGACTCTTGTTACACCTATTATTCTTTATGGATGTGAAGTATGGGGCTGTAGTATCTCTCGTGAATCCTGGAGAAAGATAGATCAAATACAAAAGAATTTTATAACTTATAATCTCAAAATTAAAGGAAATACGCCCTATCCCATCCTCCTCGTAGAAACTAGCCTCTCCCCTATTGAAAGCATGGCTATGACTAGATACCTAATGTATAAGAACAAGTTAAAAAACATAAAAGACAAGAGGCTACCTAAAATTGCTTCCAAATCAAGTCATAACCACCATTGACTCAAGCGAGGATGGCATAAAGATGCCTAATCTTGGCGAAACTATTGTGGAATAATGGAAGAAACCATTTTGCAGAATAAAGATACTATGAAAAAAATCGTCAAATCAAAGTTTAAGGAAAAAATGTGGTGTGATAAAGAGTTAGAGGAAAAAGGAAAATTAAGGTATTATAAAGATGTAATCAACCCTAATCTAGAAGATCAAAATTATCTATCTGTTTTGCCAAGTGTAAAGAAAAAAATAAGCTAAGAGGAAATTCTCAGGAGCTCCATACTGAAACTGGGCGTTGGTCAATTCCTAAAATGCCATGGGATGAAAGAGTGTGTCACCTTTGTGACACTAAGAGGGTTGAATATGAAAAACACTTTCTCCTAGATTGTCCAGCCTATAGCCATATTAGATCTCATTTTCAAAATATTGATCACAATACCAACCTTCCTAACCTCTTAACTCAACAAAAGTATGGTGATCTTGGAAAGCTTCTCTTAATGCTTTTCGAGCACACACACAAAATTCTAAGGAATCACAAGTAATCACTTACCCTCTCAAGGTCCAATCGACCAATTAGGTCTTAGTGGACGTTAATCATCATCATCATGATCACTACTTTAAAGGTGGTTATAATGAGCTTATGTTGAATAATTCTCCACATAATTTCAGTTTTAATTATAATTATTGTTTATTGTTTATTTTAATTTCAATTTATTTATATTTTTTATCACTTAAAAAAATTAATTAAATAAACAAATATCGTTTAATTTAGATTCAAGTAAATGAATACTCCTCCTTTAAATTATATTATATGTTTTATTAATATTTTAAATTTAAATTTAAATTGTTTTCACTTAAAATAATTAAATAAAAATGGATTTCATTTACATCGATTTATGTTTCTTTGAATGGAGATTTAGCTTATCATATATCCTTTAAATTAACAACATATATAACTATTTTTATAAAAAAAAAATATTTTTTTCATAAATTAGTTTTGAGATAGTATTATTTTATAGTTTTTTTAATAAATTTAAATGTTTTTAAGTTAATTTTATTATTTATTTATTATTATTGTTAATTATTATTATTATTGAAAAATTAAATAAATTTAAAAAAATAAATCATATTTTGTTATAAAAAGTGTAACTACAAACCTATAAAAAAAAAATGAAGCAACTAACTCTCTCACCAAAAAAGGGTTAACCTTGCTGTGAAAAATAACAAGTCTATATCTCAATATGGAGGCCACTTTAGTCGGTAGGGATTAATTTTTCTTATATCCCAACAGTCGACGGCAATTTATCTTACACACTGATACTATTATCTATATCAAAATTTGTCTTACATAATAATGATATGTCCAATAGATAGTCTGATACTATGATGTAGCTCATAGTTTGTTTTACATAATAATCATATAGCTCATACTTTTTTTACAAAAACTTTAAATCTTATAAAATATTTTTTTCCATCAAAAGTATTCTCCATCAAAATCAAGATATTGTATCATGCATCATCTAGAAAGAGTATCATGTAGGTGAAACTTGTCCCTCCAAAGATTCAAATAGGTAAGAGTAACATAACTTCAAACAATCCTATAAGAAAAATGCATGTTCTTAGATACGGGAATTACCCTCCACCACTTCTTAAATGATTCATTTCCCAGATTCCAACAACAATCCCTCTTTAACTCCAATGCCATGTTCCCTATAAACGTGAATAAAAAAAAACTTGTGAATAAATCTTTCAATATTTATAACTCTTTATAAATTAGTCTCAACAAAACATATACCCAACATCCATCAACAACCAGCATGAAAGATATTTTGAAAAATATTTTAAAACCCAAAAACTTTTCAACATTGCTTCTACCTCTCCCAAACACTACTTTATACTTTAAATAAAAAAACACATCCTAAATAAATATTAATAACACACTCTATCTTTTTATTAAAAAAATTAACTTAGATATAAACATATTTATGATTTTAAATTTTAACCCATAATTATAATTTTTCAGACTCAAACCTTACATCTTATTTTTTTTTAATAAACACACTTTTATCTCGGACTCACTCTCACTCTTTATAAGTAATAATTGTTTGGCATCCCATTGTTAATAATATGGACACGTTGTAAAACATACAGGTAACCTAAGAAGAGGGTGCCTTAGCAACTGTGAAGATAGTTACCGAGATTAAAAAAATAAGAAGTACCTGAAGCCTTTTTAATAAGGTAAAAGACTATGTTCTAGCCATCCTTTCCATCATGTGTAAATCCTTCAACAGTTTGTGATGTCATGTAACTGTTTGAATGATACTATTGAGAAATAGTAACATTACTCACCAGTCTACAAGCTTGAGAACTTTACCCATGAACAACCCTTGATGTAATTGCTTACCCTACATTTTCAAGCTCATGCTTGACTGGTAGACCAGTGACTGTGCCCGCCAAAACCACCATAAAATACACCCAATTAAAGATGAAACAAAACATGGTAACAAATAACAATGTAAATCCACTCAGATTCCAAGAAACAAGGAGGGAAGTTTGTAGCCTAGAGAAAATTAACCTGAATCCTCCATTAAACTATTCGGCCTTGCAAAGCTAAGGAAGAAAATAGTTCTGCTTTGGGGACGAACTAGATGGAGCGAGACGGAAGCAATGTGGCTAGGGCCTAAACCCTAGCCGCCTCCGATCTGGTTTTGATTGTAGGGACGCGCCTTCGACTGTAGCAGTGACGAGGGATGAATACAGGGCCAAGGATCGGCGTAATAGAGCGTCCCTTTCGACTGAGTTTGCATGCGTTTTGGTTTTGATTGCAGGGGAGCGTTTGAATACAGGGCCGCAGATCCCTCTTGCCTACGGCTTCGTTTGGCATGCGTTTTGGAGAAGTGGCCTCTGCGACTTGCCCCAGTCCCGATCGCCGAGTTGGAAAAAGACCCTTTGGAAGCTTTCAAAACGTTAGTCCACTCATCAGGACCTAAATCCAAGCCTTCTCTCTCATCTAAGTTTGTTACGAAGATGGAGGAGATTCCTTCTCTAGAGCTAGATTCAGAGGACCCTTGCAATCTTGCCCTCCTTTTAGCAGAAAATTCCCTTATCGAAAAGTTTACGGGGTTATGGCCAAGCCCCAAAACAGTGGAGGTATGGATGGATGATCGTTGGAAGATGTTGATACAGGGAAATGTTACTCTGTACGCAGTAGGCAGGGTTTTTTTTGTCTTCAGCTTCACGAGGAAAGTGGATCGTGATTTAGTTTTCAGATTTGGTCCCTATTTCATGGGGCCGAGAGGGTTGTTCTTAGCCCCCTGGACTGTTGACTTCAACCCCAGAGCCGAGATCACAACAAACCCTGTTTGGGTTAGGTTGCCTCACCTTCCATTGCATCTCTGGGGGATAAGCTCTCTGGAGGACATTGGAAATAAGCTTGGGCGTTTCCTGGACAGGGCGAAGCCGAAGGGGGGACAGTTTACTTGCGCTCGTATTTGTGTTGAGTTTAATCTCTAAAAAGAACTTCCGGACGCCATTAAGCTCTCCCTGGGGGAATGGTGCCATATCCAAGAGCTGGACTATGAGAAGATTCCGTTTAAGTGCCTCTGGTGCCACGCTTACGGTCATTTCGCAAAAAGCTGTCCCAAAACCTCTGAGGAGCCGGGACGAGTCAAAGAAGATGATTTTCAGCCAGTAACTAACCGACGAAGGCAGCCAAGGCGAAAGGATCCGATAGCCTAGGCCCCAAAGGCCACCCATATGGCAGAGGAAACTCTAGAAAATAAAAATAGCTTTGATGTGCTGAAGGAGGATGAAGCCCTAGATCCAGAAGCAACAACAGTTAAGGAAGATCCCCCGGCAGACGAAATCCCTCCGGATTCCACCCCCCCAGAAAATATGGCAGCAAAAGAAACTCGGGCTTCAGTTCCGGAACCTTCTGCCTCTGCAGGTCTGGTTGTTTCAGTCCCTTCTAGAGGCTCTGTGGAAACTTCTGAACAGGAAGACAATTCAGTTCCGTCCCCACCCCTTACCCGAGGGCGAAAGACCAATAAAGCACGCGGAGAAAAGGAGGCAGCCTCCAACATTTCTTTAGGTTCTCAGAAAAAGTTGGACCCCTACATTAAGGGGAAATTTTCATCCCCCTCGGTTTAATGCTTTGCTTCTATCTTCTACTATGCTCACAATTTGTGAGAATTTACTCATGTATACAATTTTTGTCATTTTCTCGAATTAGTTCAAGAAGAAAATGGGATTGGTTTCCCAAGACATTCACAAGAAGGTTGGCATCACTGTTAGAGGTCACCAACCTTCTTCAGATATGTAACTTTCTGATTCAGGCTTGCCAGAAAGCCGATTAATGCAACATAACCGTTTTCGTTAAAAAAAAAAAGGAAGAAAATATAAAACATCGTAGAGAAGTTGAGGCCACCGTTCTCCAATTAGGCTCTGAAATGAAGAGAATGCTCAGAATGGAATAAGAAGAAATTGAGGTGTGTGCAGGTCGTTCGCCAAGACGCTAAATCTGGCATGGTTGGAAGCAAATGTATAATGCCGTTGCCATTTATTGTTATACCCCGTTGTGACTGGCTGATTAGAGATCAAATATGTTATTTACAACCTATTCGTCTTCTCACATTGAAAGAAAGAAAGTTAGTACCAAATCTAGCCCATTAAACGCGGCATTATAGCTATGATGCGAAGAAATGGCCTCTTACCTATTGCTCTGCAGGGTATGTAATGATCTGGGGCTTCATTGCATCTTTCGCCTGTTTAAAGTAAGGCCCAACACATGTTACTGCTCAGAACAATGTTGATCCTAATACCGAATCCACAATGAGTCAAATATATTATTTACCACCTATTCGTCTACTCACATGAAAAAAAGCAAGTTAGTAAAAATCTAGCCCATCAAACGTGGCGTTAGCTATGATGCGAAGAAATAGCCTCTTACCTATAGCTCTGTAGGGTATGTAATGAGCCGGGCCTTCATTGCATATTTCGCCTGTTTAAAGATGATATATGGCTTGATATTGTTCAGAGCAATGTCAATCTTTCTTTGGTTGCTGCCCCCTTTGCTAATACCGAATCCACAATGAATCCGTGTATGCTTCGGCATGAGAAGCGCAGGAGGATGTTGTGCCAAGATGATTTTCCCTCAAAACAAATGAGTCACAACGGGCATTCAACGGGTTGCAAGGTCACGTTATGAAGGAAAATCATCCTTGGCTGATCATCATGTCTCACTTGTTTATAGAACTTGCAGAGAAATAGAATGTTTGAGATGATGCACCTAAGTTTAATTTATAGGTAATATTTTGAAGCTTTAGGTGGAGATTTAGTTTATCACGTAATTTTTTTTGAACGAGTAACTAGGAGATTTTGGTTATTGTGATGCATCTTAATAAAGAGTTTGTGTGACCCTTTTAATTAATTTAAAAAGGCTTCGGGAATGTGGGAACCTAGAATGTGGGAATGTGTAGAAGTTTCCCCCAAATTCGGGGAGCGGCAATAATATTTATTAAAAATATATAAAAAATATTTTAGATTAGAATGTATCGAGATAAGGATAAAATTGAAGGTCTAGGACAACCATGTAACCAGCAATAACTACAATATGGAAATTACAAATTTAATTTGTATTAATAATTATAGGAAATATTTAACAAAATATTGAAAGTTTAACATCCATAAAGATTTGATTAGAAATTGAGAAACAAAATTGAAAATACATATATAAAGTTTTAACATCTTTTAAAATCAAACTTTACATATATAAATTTCAATTTTTTTTTTTTAAATTTGAAGCATTATTCTTGTTGTGATTAGAAAAACATAAATAGTGCTACTCGTATAATATGGAAATACAATAAAACTCAATGATATGGTTTGTTGATAGCAACAACAAACTTGAGCAAAATCTTGTCATGGGTAGGGTATTGATTTATTCTACTTTCCTGTTTAGTCTGGGCTAAACACACATGCATTAAATTTTTTTTTATATCCACACCTATAAAGTGAGTAGTATTAATTTTTTTTACTTTAATAATATTTAGTGCAGTTTAGTCTTTGCTTTATCGTGGTATTTTAAATAAATATAAAGAAAATATTTGTAATAAATTATGTATTTGCAATAATGGAATTAAAATATTTATATTTTAATTTAACATAATGTTAAATTAAAGCTCTCTATTTAGGAAACAAGTTCTCAAGCTCTCATTTTCTTGATGTTGAAGCTCCCAAAAAACTCCCAAGTTCCCAAAACAGTTCCAAGTCAATTGGGGACTTTCCCTTTCCCTACTCATTCCCAAGCTATGCTTAAGAAATAAAATGAAATAATAAATAAAGTATGCTTAATTAAGAAAAAATGAAATAAAATAATAATAATAATAAAATACACTTTTAGAAATATGATCCCTATATATACTTGACAAATCTGGGTTTAATATGAATCTAAGCTTGTTATGGAATTGTTATTTTTAATGTAAGAATATATTCAATACATTAAAATAAAGAAGTCTAAACCATGTATTATGTTTGGTCAAATTGATATTTTTTATTGTTCAAATTAATAATAATAATAATAATCTATTTTTAAAGTTAGGGCTAAGCCACACCAAATTGGTGTATGAGACCCCCTTGTTTGTGGGACAAGGAACCCTCCTTGCCTAGCGATTTGACTGGTAAAGTTTACGAAGGTATACATACCCTAACCCCCTCTCGATTTGAACTTGTAACCTCTTAAGAGGAAACACATGTTATTAACCATTAATCACCCTCAAAAATCCTCATTGCATCAAAAGTCAGTTCTTATACATTCAAATTACTTTAATGTAATTTATCCAAATTTAGACAAATTTTATCCAAATTTACACAAATTTTATCCGAATTTATTTTTTTACTCTTTTTCAAAATGATTTACTCTCCAAGTAATAAATAATAAGATCACTTAAAATTGATTTTTTATTTGTTGCATGAAGACTTGATTGATTGCGTACTCCGGTTTGGAGGAGATTCATTTATCCATTATTTTATGAGTTTTCACGGCTCATACATTGGTTCTCTCTTAATGGTTTCATATGTTTGTTGATAGATCAACATGCTAATAAGTGTTTGGCGAGATGCTTCCCTGGGATTAGGGTGTTGGCATTGTCATTTCTTACTTTGGAGTTTTCTTGAGGGGTCTTAATTAGCATGATATTCTTTTTTTTTACAGTTGGTTCATTTATATGGAGTAGGAACTCATCAACTTAGGGTATCCTTAAGTTTTAAGTGTTAATAATTGTTCCATGAGGTGGTGTTTTAATTATTAACTACATTTCCTTGATTTCCTAGGGTTAATGGGATTAGTCCTTGATATATGTTTTATGGTGAGTTGTTGATCTCCATGAGGAGGTGCACCCTCTCCCTAGGGAACACTTCCTTAGGGTACACTATTTTGGAGCTTGTGCATGCAATGCTTGTTGAGATACTTCCTTGAAGGTGGCACAGGGTTTTGAGATAGTTTGTTGGTTCATTGGACAAGATGCCCGAGTATCCTTGGCAATTTTTAGCATCTAATTAGATTGCATTTATGATGGATCACTTGAGTATTGACTTTCTCCCTTCCTCTTGGTACATTTGACACATTTATTGATGAGAGGTTAACTACTTTGCAGAATTTTCTAGGTCACCTTCCTTCTTGTGTAGATAGTTTTAGCATTTTCATTTATGAAGTTAACCACCCTTGGGATCATTGCTCTAGAGAACTCCAGGTAATGGCTTTATTTGGTGGTATTTTGGCACTTCCACCCATGCTCCTTGCAGAATTATCCATGGTCCACTCCTTGTGAGGGCTTCTTCATGATGTGGGATTACTCAAAGGGATTATCAATGCACATTCTTCTAGACTGCAATGGCCACTTTATTCAAGAGCATATTCATTACATGGAATATTTAATATGTAATGATGGTTTCAATGTGGTCCCAAGGCACTCTCTCCTAGGCTACACTTGATGGAGTAATTTTGTTGCTTACTATCTAGCAAAAGTGGTTAATGACGCATATATAAAAGATCCCACCTCTTATAGAAGATATTTTGTATTTATTCTTGGGTAAAGGGATTCTTGAAGAGTGTCCTCATCATGAAACTTGTACTTATGGCAATATACTTATGGGAGCATGAGGAATCTAAGGTCCCTAACATGGAAGGATTTGTCGTGTGGTCGTCATTGAACAAAAAATCCCACCGTAGAGGGATAGGAGGCATAGCTTATTATATTAGAAAAAGCATTTCTCCTAACATTCAACTTCATAAGATTGACCCTCTTAATCAATACATTTGGATAGAAATTTCAGACACCAATGCTAAGAAGATGTATATAGAAATTTGTTATTTTGCACCTATTAATTCTACTTTTTATAAGAAAAATAATCTAGATAAAAATTGTCCCTATAATAATTTAGAACAAGATATTTATAATTTGAAAAATGAAGGTAATATTTTCCTCCTAGGAGACTTTAATGCTAGGACTGCAACTAAACAAGCTGCTCTTTTAAGTGATGACTCCAACCATAATCCTTTATGTCTAGATGAGGACCTTGTTTTATCTAATAGCTACAAAAGAAGCTCTCAAAACCTAGTTGAGAATTTGTTTGGTACTGAGTTATTCAAGCTTTGTATCTCTCAAGACCTAATAATTTGCAATGGACTAATGAAGTGGGAAAACTCCAACCAAATGACCTATATTCATGGGCTAGGTAGTAGTGTTGTATATTATGTGATATCTGATATCCCTATTTCTATCCAAATAACAACTTTTGACCTTTTAAATGACCATGAGCGTGACTCTGATCATAAGCCTTTAACCCTAACTCTAAAATTTTCATGCATAGGAGTACCATTGAAGAGAATTATAATAATCAAAGGAATTTACGCTTTGACAAAAGTAAAGTTGAAATTTTCTTAAAGGATTTAAACAGTAAATTAAAACTCCTAACTTATAAGGACAACATTGAATAACTCTATCATAATTTTACAACTACCCTTTCCACTTCCATTAACAAGTTCTCTTTCGACGTGTCCCATAAAAAGAATAATAGAACAATGAACCCTTGGTATCATAAAGAATGTAAAATTTCTAGGAAATCCATTAGGGATGCTTCTAATGAGCCCTTAAAACTTGATAAGATCAATACATACAAAGCCCTCACTAAAAGAAAAAAAATATACTATATCAATAAAAGGCAAGAGCAACTTTCACAACTATACAAGTTGGATCCTAAGAAGTTTTGGAGACAAATTCTAAAATGTAATACTAAAGAAAATAATAGGATTCCCTTAACGGACTGGAATTCCTACCTTAAAAGTCTTTACGAGTTCCCTAATTCCATGGACAGCATTCCTATTGTCCCTACAAAGGAAGAAGTTTTTTCTTTACATGACATAGAGTCTGGGGTTAAACGACTTGCAAATGGGAAAACTAAGGACATTGAAGGATTCCAAGATGAAATTTTTAAAATCGGAGGGCCAATCCTTATCCCTCACATACACAAGCTCCTCAATTTAGCAGTCAAGCAGGGCTTCCCTAAACCCTGGAATCAAAGCCTCATTGCTCCTATTTTTAAAAATGGGGATAAAAACATTCCCTCTAATTATAGGACCATTATGATTAGCCCGATTTTAGCCAAGCTTTATGGAATCATTTTGGAAAAGAAGATTAGCATTTGGCTAGAAAGTCACAGTAAAAGAGCTAAAG
>SNQJ01S0020321.1:9061-22085 GCA_010110895.2 Picea sitchensis | reverse complement strand
CCCTGAGTTTACCATAAAGCTTCCAATTTCCTGTATGAGATTATTTGTTGATTTCCTTCCTCATTTTTTCTCATCTTTTTGTGCCTTGTTTGGGTTTTTTTTCTGACTGCCTTGGATGCCTAGTGCTTTGCTGGCTCGGGCTGAGGAGCCCGCCGAGGAGTTAAGGAACACTTTATGCACCTTCCTGAGTTGATCCCTTGGTATGGTATAGAGTTTTTGGTGTCGATAGGCATGCTCAAGGTGTTCCAAATCCACTCCCACTAGATCTTGTTCTTCCACCTCCATTTCCTCATCCCCGTCTTGTATCTCCTGCTGCTCAGGCGGATCCCTCAGTAGGCCTATTGAGGGAGGTTCCGACTCCTTGTTCTTTGTTGGTTGTTCAACCTCGAGACCCTTAGTTTGACAGACCGTGTGCTGGGGTGACGGGTTAATGTGTGCTGGGTTTGGAGATTCCTCGGGATTATCTTGTAAAATTGCAAATTTATTGCTAGTGGAAGGGTCTTTACTTACCTGAGCTGGTTGTTTTATGCTTCCCTGTCATCTGCGTCCTACCTGTTGTGTGAATCCCTCCTTGTCCTGGCCGTTTTCTGGTTTCCCCTCCTTGTGCGTAGTGTTGAGTGGGCATTCCCTGAAGAGATGTCCATGCTCGTGGCATTTCCTGCAGCGGAAGGGTATATGTTCGTAATCAATGGTTTGAGCCGAGTCCTCATCATGATATTCCAGCATAATAGAGCCTGGGAGAGGCTTGGCTATATTCAGATAAACACAGATTCTTCCGTAGGAAGTGTATCGTCTTTGCTTAGTTGCTTCAGAGGACTTAACATAAATACCGATGGTGTTGCCTATGCCAGCTAGAACTTCTTCCAGCAAAAATTCCTGGGGAAGAGAGTACAGCCTGATCTAGATCGACGCATGGGTGAAATCTTCCTTTTCAGGGCTAAACTTTTCTGTCCAGAATCTCAAGAAGAGTCCTGTCGAGTTAAAAAAATAGGGCCCCCCATCAAAGATACGGTTTTTGTCTTCGAGATTATGGAAGATAATCGTGAAGAAACCCTTCGATCCTAGTTGGAGGTCATAATGACCTTTTGGCCTCCACCACTACTGTATCCATTTGATTAGTTCTCTTTCCGAGGGCCATAGCCCTAGGAACTTCCCTATCAGGGCATTATCTTGCATGTATTGCTTCTCCTCCTCTATACGGGGTGAGTTTATGACATATTTTGGGGCGATTGGTGCTTGCGGAATGCACTTACCGGGGATCCAAGGGGCCGAGGCGTGTACAGAGCTTTTCTCCTTAGCCGGGTCCATATCCGTGTCCCGATTTTTGAATGTTCCTTCGATCATCAACTGCGCGCGCATCTCCAGAGGCATTTCGAAGGTCGGCCTCTTCACTCTGGTTGCCGGATTTTCATTGGCCGTTACTTGGCTGTATGTGATGCCAGTCGACGCCTCCCCCTAGCTTTGCGGGAGCCCCTGCGGGGCCATTATTTTGCGGTCGTAGTCCTCTACGGCTGTCAGAGTGTAAACCCTAGCTTCAGAACCAGATCGATAGCTCCATCTTCATAAAAGTTTTAATAAGCATACTCCCTTCTTGATAATATGTCAAGTTATAATAATATTACCCAAATTTTGTCATTCCCTACCATTTTTTTTTATTTTTTTTTCATAAATTAGTTATGAGATAATATTATTTTATTTTATTTTTAATAAATTTAAATGTTTTTAAGTTAATTTTATTATTTATTTATTATTATTGTTAATTATTATTATTATTGAAAAATTAAAAAAATTAAAAAAAATAAATCATATTTTGTTATAAAAAGTGTAACTACAAATCTATAAAAAAAAAATGAAGCGGCTAACTCTCTCACCAAAAAAGGGTTAACCTTGCTGTGAAAAATAACAAGTCCATATCTCAATATGGAGGCCACGCCTTTAGTCGGTAGGTGATTGATTTTTCTTATATCCCAGCATCGTCAGCAATTTATCTTACACACTCATACTATTATATATCTCAAAATTTGTCTTACATAATAATGATATGTCCAATAGATAGTCTGATACTATGATGTAGATCATAGTTTGTTTTACATAATAATCATATAGCTCATACTTTTTTTACAAAAACTTTCAGAGAAAATCTTATAAATTATTTTTTTCCATCAAAAGTATTCTCCATTAAAATCAAGATATTGTAGCATGCATGATCTAGAAAGAGTATGATGTAGGTGAAACTTGTCCCTCCAAAGATTCAAATAGCTAAGAGTATCATAACTTCAAACAATCCTATAAGAAAAATGCATGTTCTTAGATACGGGAATTACCCTCCACCACTTCTTAAATGATTGATTTTACAGATTCCAACAACAATCCCTCTTTAGCTCCAGTGCCATGTTCCTTATAAACATGAGTAAAAAAAAACTTGTGAATAAATCTTTCAATATTTATAACTCTTTATAAATTAGTCTCAACAAAACATATACCCAACATCCATCAACAACCAGCATGAAAGATATTTTGAAAAATATTTTAAAACCCAAAAACTTTTCAACATTGCTTCTACCTCTCCCAAACACTACTTTATACTTTAAATAAAAAAACACATCCTAAATAAATATTAATAACATACTTTATATTTTTATTAAAAAAATTAACTTAAATATAAACATATTTATGATTTTAAATTTTAACCCATAATTACGCCGATAGGCGTCCCCCTATCGGACATTAATCATTCTTTTAATTACTAAATTTAATCTGATGGTCAGGAATTCAAGATACTGGCATATTCTTCGTCTTACAGTCAAATGGATGAATGAGATTTCTGTAATTAACTCTCTTGCATTTATCAATTCATGGGTTTATCATGTTTACTTTTTAACTTTTACATAACATGATTAAAAATTTACTAAATCAACTTATCAAATACCACTAACCATAATTAAGAAAATCCTGGAAAAATTAATCAACTTATCAAATACCACGAACCATAATTAAGAAAATCCAGGAAAAATTACTTCAGTTTTAGGAGTGGATTACATAGATTACAGTATCCAGGGGTTGATAACAGAATATGACAGGAGAACGAAGACATGGATTACCGTAATTACAAATTACAAACATTAAGAAAGGACCAAAGAATTGATCGTAGGTGTCATATTGTTAAGCATTTCATTTTGGCGAGGTTTGGATGTGACGCTGGATGGTCGGTGTGCTCATGTTGATGCCGCGTTTGGCTTGGAGTTTTAGATTTCAATCGGGCACTAATGGTTTCGGTTACATAGACACATTTAAATTACTTAGTTTCTTGTTTGGCTTGGCGTTTCAGATTTCACTCACGCACTAATGGTTTCGCTTATACCCGCACACTAACATAGATGCATTTAAATTACTTAGTTTCTTCTTTGTATTAGCATATAGAACCTGGGTATCTACCTTATGGTTTCATATCTTCTTGAATTTTGAGGTCCACATATACATATATTAACATTCTCACCTGACTAGCTTCACAGTCTGAGAGTGGATATCAAAGCCAGTGGATATCAAAGCCAGGATATCCAGCACCCATATTATCTCGGGCTTTCGATGGGTTCTTGATAATTTTCATATTGAATGCGCCCAAGACATCGTTCGTTTGCATTCAACACATCGTTCGTTTTTATTCAATTGCAAGCTTTACCCAATGCCACGCACAAAGACTTCCATGGATTGCGGAACCCCAATCTATCTTTTCTCACAACAATTCGCTGGTTATCTCATTCTTATTTTTGGTTTGTTGTTCAGGTAATATTAATCTCAAAGTTTAACGCCCCAACATTTCAATAATAAACAAAGATTTAGACATGATGAACTATGCAAGCTTCGAGTGCTTCCAGGATGGATCAACAAAGTTGTCCTGGAGACTATGAGAGCGTTCGAGGGATACGATGGGAGGAAACTGTAGAGGCGGGCTTTTTAGGTATTGGGCAGACTATGAGAGCGTTCGAGGGATACGATGGGAGGAAACTGTAGAGGCGGGCTTTTTAGGTATTGGGCAGGGGTTTCAGGTATGATGAGATTTATGATGATATTTATTCAGGTATGATTCAATAGATAGTTGATTTTTATATATCTTTTGTTTTTATGGTTGATAGTATCTATCTCCCACTTTATTTTGACCATCATCAATGTATCTATATTTATATTTTGATTAAGGTAATAAGATTTTTAATGTTATACACTTCAAAATTTGGACTCAGTTAAAAAGATTTTTAATGTTATACAGTTCAAAATTTGGACTCAGTTAACAAGATTTTTAATGTTACATGTTTTGAAAATAATATAAATTTTAATATCATTATAGAGATGAGTTTTTACAGTTTTTTATAATATATAAATTCAAATGATAATCAAAAGGTGTATAGTTACCTTCAAACTACATAACTTTATTCAGAAATTTAAACTATATAAGGTGAACAGATTTGACATGAATGACTCTTCCTTTTATTATTATAGCCTATCCGCGTTCATCAACCACAAAACATTTGTGGTTGTGCTATTTATAATTATTGAGACTCAAAGCTTACATCTTATTTTTTTTTTTAATCAGCTCACTTTTATCTCGGACTGACTCTCACTCTTTATAAGTACTAATTGTTTGGCATCCCATTGTTAATAAGATGGACAGGCTGTAAAACATACAGGTAACCTAAGAAGAGGGTGCCTTAGCAACTGTGAAGATAATTACCGAGATTAAAAAAATAACAAGTACCTGAAGCCTTTTTAATAAGGTAAAAGACTGCGTCCTAGCCATCCTTTCCATCATGTGTAAATCCTTCAACAGTTTGTGATGTCATGTAACTGTTTGAATGATATTGTTGAGAAATAGTAACATTACTCACCAGTCTACAAGCTTGAGAACTTCACCCATGAACATCCCTTGCTGTAATTGCTTACCCTGCATTTTCAAGCTCGTGCTTGACTGGTAGACCAGTGACTGTGTCCGCCGAAACCACCATAAAATACACCCAATTAAAGAGGAAACGAAACATGGTAACAAATAACAACGTAAATCCACTCAGATTCCAAGAAACAAGGAGGGAAGTTTGTAACCTAGAGAAAATTAACCTGAATCCTCCATTAAACTATTGCAAAAGGAAGAAAATATAAAACATCGTAGAGAAGTTGAGGCCACCGTTCTCAAATGAAGAGAATGCTCGAAATGCAATAAGCAGAAATTGAGGTGTGTGCAGGTCGTTCACCAAGACGCTAAATCTGGCATGGTTGTAAGCAAATGTATAATGTCGTTGCCATTTATTGTTATACCCCGTTGTGACTAGCTGATTAGAGATCAAATATGTTATTTACTAGCACAGCCGCTAACTCGCGGCTGGCAACGCCGAACGGTATCGGTGCGTGCCGTTACTCTCTTTATGAGGGAACCGATAGGGTTTCTGCATGCTTTAAACTGTTTTTTGTTTTGAAATTCTGCGTATAGAAACTTGCAGATATATTTGTTCCGGGCCTCCTCTAACATCGGAGCCTTGTTTTTGTTTTTAATTTTAATTATCATCGATAGCTGATGAGAGCAGCATTTCGATTGATTATATTCCCAGCGTCCCAACCTTAAAAGCCAGATATCTTCCGACCTTCTTCCACGAGACAGACACCGACTCACAGTACATACTTGATGTGTTCCTTAAGTCCTTTCAGTTGATTCGCGAAGCAGATTGGGTTCTCGGTAATTTTTTTGATGATTTCGAAAGCCAGGCTGTGAATTTAAAACCCCCGGTTTTACATGTTGGTCCGCTGCTTCCATCAAGTTTTTTGAACAATGAACACGCCAAGGACATAAGTGTTGGAACGAGCATTTGGACCCAATATGACTCTTCCGACTGGCTGGATGCAAAGCCTAATGGTTAGGTTATATACGTTTCCTTTGGGAGTATGATTCATGCGACAAAAGCTCAGCTGGAGGAAATAGCAATGGGTCTGAAGGAAAGCGAGCGAACAGTTCTTCCTCTGGGTTCTTCATCCGGACATAGTCTCTTCAACATCTCAGACTGCTTACCCGACGGTTTCCTCGATGATCAAAACGCAGTGGCTCGTTGTTCCATGGTGCAATCAGCGGCAAGTGTTATCCCATCCCTCCGTTCGCCGCTGACAACTTCCAAAGGGTTTAATCCCACTTAATCATTTAAAAGTGGCAATTACATATTCTTCCAGTAATTTTTTAATGTGATTAGGTAAATGTTAAAAAGTAAACATGTTAACCGATGTCTTGATAAATACAAAAAAATTATAAACAATAAATCTGACCCATTGATTTTGGAGGACGACTAAGAATATGCCAGCATTTCAATGCATAGCCATCAGATTAGGGTTTAAGGTTAAATAAGATTAAAACATCATTAATTGTGCCCATTATCAATAGGTGTACGCCTTTCGGCGTAACAACCTGTTCATACATATCTAACCCATTAAACGCGACATTATAGCTATGATGCGAAGAAATAGCCTCTTACCTATTGCTCTGTAGGGTATGTAATGACCTGGGAATTCAGAACAATGTTGATCCTAATACCGAATCCACAATGAATCAAATATATTATTTACCACATGTTCGTCTACTCACATGAAATAAAGCAAGTTAGTAACAAATCTAGCCCATGAAACGCGCCATTAGCTATGATGCGAAGAAATAGCCTCTTACCTATAGTTCTATAGGGTATGTAATGAGCCGGGCCTTCGTTGCATCTTTCGCCTGTTTACAGATGAGATATGGCTTGTTACTGTTCAGAGCAATGTCAATCTTTCTTTGGTTGCTGCCCCCATTGCTAATACCGAATCCACAATGAATCCGTGCATGCTTCGGCATGAGAAGCACAGGAGGATGCTGTGCCAAGATGATTTGCCCGCAAAACAAATGAGTCACAACGGGCATTCAACGGGTTGCAAGGTCACGTTATGATGGCAAATCATCTTTGGCTGAGCATCATGTCTCACTTGTATATGGAACTTGCAGAGAAATAGAATGTTTGAGATGATGCACCTAAGTTTAATTTATAGGTAAGATTTTGAAGCTTTAGGTGGGATTTTGTTTCCCAGAGTCAAACTGGGAGATTTAGTTTATCACGTAATTTTTTTTGAACGAGTTAATGTAGTATTAAAAAAATATAAATATATTATTTTATTTAAAGAAGTTGGTTTTATTTTTATTATTGTATTTTTTTAAAAGTGTTATGGTATTGAGAGTAGTGAGGTTCTTTACAATTCAGTAACTAGGATATTTTGGTTATTGTGATGCATCTTAATGAAGAGTTGGTGTGACCCTTTTAATTAATTTAAAAAGGTTTCGAGAATGTGGGAACCTCGATACGAGTGTAGAAGTTTCCCCCAAATTCAGGGAGCTGCAATAATATATATTAAAAAATATAAAAAATATTTTAGATTACAATGTATCGAGATAAGGATAAAATTAAAGGTCAATAGAAGACAACCCTAATCTAGGACAACCATGTAACCAACAATAACTACAATATCGAAATTACAAATTTAATTTGTATTAATAATTATATGAAATATTTAACAAAATATTGCAAGTTTAACATCCATAAAGATTTGATTAGAAAATGAGAAACAAAATTGAAAATACATATATAAAGTTTTAACATCTTTTAAACTCCAAGTTTACATATATAAATTTCAAACTTTTTTGTAAATTTGAAGCATTATTCTTGTTGTGATTAGAAAATGAAAAATACTGCTACTCTTATCATATGGAAATACAATAAAACTCAATGATATGGTTTGTTGATAGCAACAACAAACTCTAGAAAAAGCTTGTGATGGGTAGGGTATTGATTTATTCTATTTTCATGTTTAGTCTGGGCTAAACACACATGCATTAATTTTTTTTTATATCCACATCTATAAAGTGAGTAGTATTAAAATTTTTTACTTTAATAATATTTAGTGCAGTTTAGTCTTTTCTTTATAGTGGTATTTTAAATAAATATAAAGAAAATATTTGTAATAAATTATGTATTTGTAATAATGGAATTAAAATATTGATATTTTGATTTAACATATTGTTAAATTAAATCTCTCTATTTAGGAAACTAGTTCTCAAGCTCTCATTTTCTTGATGTTGAAGCTCCCAAAAAACTCCCAAGTTCCCAAAACAATTCCAAGTATATTGGAGACTTTCCCTTTCCCTACTAGTTCCCAAGCTCTGTTGAAAGTCCTTGGAGCGGTTCCCGTGCAACTATGAAAACAACAACAATAATAATATAATAAAAAATAAAATGAAATAATAAATAAAGTCTCCTTAATTCAGAAAAAAAAAAAATAATAAAATGAAAAAAAAATAATAATAATATTAAAATACACTTTAAGAAATATGATAGCTATATATACTTGATAAATCCGGGTTTAATATGAATCTAAGCTTGTTATGGAATTGTTATTTTTAATGTAAGAATAGATTCAATACATTAAAATAAAGAAGTCTAAACCATGTTTTATTTTCGGTCAAATTGATATTTTTTATTGTTCAAATTAATAATAATAATAATAATCTATTTTTAAAGTCAGGGCTAAGCCACACCAAATTGGTGTATGATACCCCGTTGTTTGTGGGACAAGAGACCCTCCTCTACCTAGTAATTTGACTAGTAAAGTCTACGGAGGTATACATACCCTACCCCCCTCTGGATTTGAACTTGTAACCTCTTAAGAGGAAACACATGTTCTTAACCATTAATCACCCTCAAAAATCCCCATTGCATCAAAAGTTAGTTCTTATATATTCAAATTACTTTAATGTAATTTATCCAAATTTTTTCCAAATTTTATCCAAATTTACACAAATTTTATCTGAATTTTTTTTTTTGAGTAATCATTTTCAAAATGATTTACTCTCCAAGTAATAAATAATAAAATCACTTAAAATTGATTTTTTATTTGTTACATCAATACTTGATTGATTGTGTACTCCGGTTTGGAGGAGATTCATTTCTCCATTATTTTATGAGTTTTCATGGCTCATACATTGGTTCTCTCTTAATGGTTTCATATGTTTGTTGATAGACCAACATGCTAATAAGTGTTTGGCAACATGCTTCCTTGGGATTATGGTGTTCGCATTGTCATTTGTTACTTTGGAGTTTTCTTGGGGAGTTTTAATTAGCATGACATTCTTTTTTTTACTGTTGGTTCATTTATATGGAGTGGGAACTCATCAACATAGGGTATCCTTAAGTTTTAAGTGTTAATAATTGCTCCATGAGTTGGTGTTTTAATTGTTAACTACATTTCCTTGATTTCCTAGGGTTAATTGGATTAGTCCTTGATATATGTTTTATGGTGAGTTATTGATCTCCATGAGGAGGTGCACCCCCTCCCTAGGGAACACTTCCTTAGCGTACACTATTTTGGAGCTTGTGCATGAAATGCTTGTTGAGATACTTCCTTGAAGGTGGTATAGGGTTTTGAGATAGTTTGTTGGTTCATTGGATAGGATGCCCTAGTCTCCTTGGCAATTTTTAGCATCTAATTAGCTTGCATTTATGGTGGATCACTTGAGTATTTAATTTCTCCCTTCCTTTTGGTACATTTGTGTAACGACCTCCTTGTTACGACAACAACTCTGTTAACAGGTGGAATTTTTTTATTTTTTATTTTTTATTTTTTGTTAAGGTGTGTGCGTGTGTGTAGAAGTAACAGACACACTTGACTCTACGTCACCATTCGACAACTAACAAGACACAACCACAATGATCACAACAAGAGAACATAACGCACACAACGAGTAACTGCAAGCATATCAACGACATAGACATAAGGAAGAATCCATAACAGTAAATTTTACTATTTCTGCACAGGAAAGCAGGGCGTTTAATCTTAGTCCTCTGCTCCGGAGAGAGAGAAGATCAGATAGGCTCCTGGCCGACTGCTCAGGCACAAACTAGTAACCTGACTACGAACAAGACGCCAGCAAGATGAACACAACATGACGACATACGACATACAATAGTAACAACAAGCAATAAACGTCCCTTGACATAAGGCGTACAACTAGCAACTGTAAGCAGAAAACGACACAAGGTGTTATGTATAGTACAGTCATAGATGGAAGAATCCATCATAGTAGAGTTTACTATTTCTCCACAGAAAAGCAGGGCGTTTAATCTTATTCCTCTGTTCCGGAGAGAGAAAAGGTCACATAGGCTCCTGGCAGACTTCTCAGGCAGAAACTAGTAATCTCTGTCAGGTGTGTCACAAGAGTGGCAACCCTACCTTTAAAGGGCCCGAGACTCTTGATACGGCACCGGATTCTTTACACAGAAAGATCACACACGCAACATATATACCAAGGCTACAAGGAGGTGTCTATATCCTTCCCGACACAAGCAGACCAAGCAAATGCTACATCAAAAACACAAGACAATCTCTACGTGATCACATCCAACAACATCACAAGAATTCCACGGTGCAAGAAAATTTGATTGCAAAATCCGATCATAAAACGACATAAGTGCGAGCGCAAGAAATTAACCTTATTTAAATTAAGATGCAATGGTAATCCCCCTTTTTCTCAAGGCGCCATACATATCATCATTTATTGAAATCAATTACGCCGGTCAACACTTCTCCAAGTTTAGAAACAACTAACATCATGTAGGCTAACCAGAATAATAACATTATAACTAAGTCGTTTGCACTGGAAACTAATGCAAAAGTCCTTTCGAGGTGACTTAACCATGCCCTCGACAAATGTCCACTCCCACTTTAAATATCTACAAAAATTGTAGTTGGGAAATTAAATTTTAACCCAATCACAGTTGTAGGCCATTTACTTCCCTTGAACCAATGCTAAATAAAGTAACTTGTTATTTTGAAAATTATAGGGTGTCATGATTAATTTCCTTTCATTCTATGGCAATATATATATATTTTTCTTCTTCTTTGTTGAACTAAACTTGGTAGTGAAATTTAAATAACAAATGACGAATAATAATAATAAAATAACAATTTAACTAAAATGAGGAAAATAACAATCTGAAAAGTAAAGATCATGACAATTCTTTTTAGTTGACACAATTCCATTATTAACCAACAAGTGACGATTGATAATACAATAACAACTTAGCAATAATAAGAATAAAATCAATCTCGGAAGTAGTGATTATGATAATTCTGCTCCCGTTGTCAGAATTCGATTATTAACCCTTGGTAAGTTCCACGCTAACCCCTTAACTATTACCCACAACAGTGACATTCTCATTTTCATAAAACGAAGACCAAATTGCCATTTACATTACCAAGACTAATGGTGTTAGCAGAAAGCATTACACTACATCAACATTACCATAAACACTGCAGGTATTGAAAAATTGGTGTTCCGTATACAATGGTATTAATATTAAGCCTTGCGTTACAATAATATTCCAAGTGCAGTACAGGCCCGGGGCATTAGTGTTCTGTAATTTTTATCATTAACAATAACCTTTCCTTACATTTTAGGAGATAATAATTTGCAAAACAATATCAGTAAGTTACATTCTTGTCATCTAACAACGGCATTGTATTAGCTTAAAATGGCACCAGCATTACCCTAAACAGACCGACACCACAGTTTATATTATGGTAGATTTTGCACAAGGAAAATCAACAAAGCCCAATCTAGTTATCTAACATTAACATTGCAGTGGCTTCATTGTACTAACATTGCCTTAAGCTAGCATCAGGATCATAATTCATATTTTAACAATATTGCAACAAAATTTCAAATAAAATTTTATTCCTTTTTATCAACTCTGACGATGTGATCATAAGAAAATCTACCGGCAGTGGGGGGTACGCACTAGATGGAAAGGGCACCTCAGGCGCGCAGGCCTGAACCACACCTCACAGAGGCAATCTTCAATAGCGCTGTCAGCGTGAAAGGGTCGCCCAAAATAGGGTGACAGTTGGGGACCGGGTGACGCAGAAATGCCAGCAAGGTGGGAACGCTGTCACTAAGTTAAATGCCGAATGGGAATCAATGCCGATCACTCAAATATCCCAGGGCAACTTACCACTGGTCGGTTTTTTTTTTTTTTTTAAGGGCAGAGAAGTTCCATGCACAGAAAACGCAGAGATATACTTAGGCGAAGCAGAGTGGTTTTTAACAGCCTAAAAAGGGTACTCAGGTCAACTACCAAACAGAATGTCGACAAGAAAAATTGCCCCACAGTTAATCAGGAAACACCGACACTGATTAACATGCCCCAACAGTGTAAAACAAAATTCCCACGGTCCAATGAAAAAAAATTTCCAGAACATTCAACAATAAAAATTTGCCCAGTCCCGCACAATAATTAAAAATTAACACCGTCCATATCGACGTTTGATGAAAAGGGTTTACACGGTCCAGAATTATAAACAATAATTATTTACGCAGTCCAACGAGGAATAGTAAAAAGGGTTTGCAAAGTCCAAATAAATTTCACAATGGCATTACCCCCCATCACAGAAAGAACTCGGAATTCCCTTTTTCTTATCTAGTTGATATAAGAAGTAACAAGTAATTATCGATTCCGATGAACTCGCCAATGCGGAAGGGTTTCACCATTTCATCCATTACATAAGAGTCCAATCTCTTTTGTATAAAATAGAGGAAAAGGAGTCAAATTTACTACTGCACAATTCTTCGCTACCACGCATTTTCTATTCAAATTACAGGGTGAAGATTCAGTGCATTATCCATATAATTAGCAACACATCCTTCATGCACTAGCATGCATTATAACTACATAAGTGATTTTCATTGACTAAAAATTGTACAACAATAGATTAAATGACAAAAACCAATCCGAAGGATGCAGCACGAAAAGTAATGCAAAAAATTAAAAAAAATCCCAACCAAGGAATAGTAAAACCCCAATCCAGAATGCAATCAATAGTAAATTTAGGCAATCAACCGAATGGAAAAAACTCGGGGCAGAATTCATCCATTAACTCATTCTACAGTTTCCAACATAATTTCTAATGCATTATTCTC
>SNQJ01S0020320.1:117732-152758 GCA_010110895.2 Picea sitchensis | reverse complement strand
TGCCTAGCCCCTAACTGCCAAGGTTGTGGTCGTGTGACCCATGTGATCATGCGCAAGTGCAAAAAATGGGCTCCGTTTCCAAAAGAAAATGGATAATGGACAAGTGGTGGGTCGTTGGTTATACAACCGTTTAAACCAAATCAAAATTCAAATCGCGTGCACATACGGTATAACATATGTTCATATGGCAATGATATATGAGACCGGGGGCTGGGGCTAAGCCCCAGCCCGGACCCCGCGCCAACCATACACATATGCAAATTTAAATTTATATAATGCCATATATATAACAAGGAACATACGGTGGCGCGTTGGTAGCGTGGAATTTGCAAAGGCTATTGTTGGTGGAGGAGGTCCGAGGTTCGATCCCCACAGACTCCATAGTATTTTTAAACAACCAACCATGCCAATAACAGGGTGCCACGTGGCAGCCCACGACTCGACCACGTGGCACCATAGAACCAACCACAAACTGCCACGTGTCGCAATATCATTCATCCAACTAACTATCAATTGTCTGCCACTCAGCTCTACCACGTGTCATACGGACATGCCACGTCAGCATCCGTATGGACTGTACAGATTGTACAGTCAGCATCCCTTCTTTTTTGCATGTTTGTCATTTTGAACAGAACGTGATATCTCTCTCTCCCGACGTACGTTTGAACCCAAACGAGTTGCATTGGGTTTGTGACGATGAGGGTTGCGCTCCCATTCGATTTGAAGCAATTTTGAGCACTTTTAATTTTGAGCAAAATTTGATCCCCTGGATCATTTAGGATGTGTCATTTCATTTACTATTTATTAGTAGTATTACTTATTTGTAATTTGGATGTATATTCATGTTTACTATATTTCCTATAATGTTAAATATGATTCATCCTCAAGGCATAAAAAGTTGCGCCTTCATTTTGGTTGGTACTACTTTTCCATGATTCTTCATTCTTGAGTTGATGATGGTTGAGGACATGAGATGATATGATATTTGAAGTGTTGAGTAGAATTGTCAAATTATAAGAGGGTTTAAAATTCGACCCTTTGCGAAACATTGATCTTTTAGGATTCCCAATGTGAGTTTTTGTTATGATACTCAAGTGTATAGGAATTGATATTCTTCACAATATAGGTCAATTGTTTTTGTTCAAAGTGACCTTGATACTGATTGGTTAAGGTATTCAATCTTGTGATTAGGATGTCAATAAGGTGACTTTATAACTTTATATTTCTTTTTCATACTTCTATTGTTTTCTTGGTTAAATTTTTGTATTGTGTCTTCTTCATATTCCCAAGTCACTCTATTTATCACTAAATTTATATTAGTAAGTACACTTGGAATTTTCATCATTTGTACTTTAACATTTGATGACTTATTTATTTCAATGGGCTTAGTGATTGTTTCTTTGTCAATAAATGATTCATTTCTAGTAAGTTGCTTTAGTGTTTTTTCTTACAACTTCTTTTCACCTTCTAACTTCTTAATATTTTTTTATCAATTTTTAACTATGATTCTTAAGGAGAGAAATATATTCATCTTTATGAGATACAACCTTGTCAAATTATGTTTACATATTTTGTTTAGAATTTGGTTTCTACTAAAGGATCACCTTTGAGACAACTTTAAGGTATTTGGATGAGGGATATTCTAAATATAACTTCATTGTAAGGTGTTATAATGTTATATTCATCTTCTTATAGTCAAATGTCAAAAAAATTCTTCATGTTTAAGATTAAAGTACCCAAGGCTTCCATCTATGTTGAACCTATAATTATTTCAACTTAATTTTGATATATAGATGTAACATTAAATTTGGATATGAATTTATAATCGTCCATTATTAGTTGTAAGTTCCCAATTTCATATTGCTTCTCACCATAAATGGTTTTTTTCAATTATACTTGTATTTGGAACTATTAATTGATTTTCCAAATCAACATTAATGTGATTTTCCTCATTGTTGAGCCAATTAGGAAGGCTAGTATCATTTCCTTGAATAACCCCCTTAAAAATTTAATAGAGGATTAACATATTTTGTATAAGTGTGAGGGAATATTCTTTTTTTCTCACTACTAGACTCCATTTTCTTTTAGTCAAGAAATTTTTTTATTTTCCAAGTATTCCCTTATACAAAAACTCTAATTACTCCTTTAATAAACTTATTAATGTGTTTCTTTCAAATTTTTACTCAAACCCTTGGTAAAGTTTGTTCTCGGAAACTATTAAGTAACTTTGAATAACTTTGAATATCTTTGAAAAAGAACTAACTTAGTACTGATGTTTTGCGAGCCATTTCAAGTGCTCCCGAGAGTGGAGCTAGTGGCATATCAAATTGTACTTCCAACCAGTTTAAAAGTTCACAATGTATTTCATGTTTCATTATTAAATAAGTATGTTCATGATATAACTCATGTTCTAAATTGGAATGTAATTCAGGTGGAACCCAAAGGAGAGTTTCAGGTGGAACCACTACATATTCTCGACAAGAAGGAAATTATGTTGTGGAGTGGAGGAACTTTGGTCTTGAGGAGGATACTTGGGAGATGGAGAAGCCATGAGAAAGGAATACCCATCCTTGTTCCAGAGCTCATATTCTCATATTGGAACAATGAGGACGGTGTTCAATTCAAGGGGGAGGGGATTTAATGTCTCTCAATTTACAAACATTTGAACATTTAATTTCTTGCTATCTTATGTTGTGAAAGTATTGGAAAATACTTATATAGAATTATATCATCATAAACATTGATCATAAATATTTTTGTAATCTTTATTTTTAATTTATTTAATTAACAAAGAAACACATTGATTAGAGAATCGAGTAAATCATTATTCCATGGGTGAGTGAAAAAGATAGAAACCATTAGAGTAAATTTTGTCCATGGGACAAGTGAAACCCTACTCCCAAAGGGGTGAGATGTGAGGTAACAAGCTAACACAAAGTTAAGGAAAGAATATTCCCTAGGGTTAAGGACTAGGCCAACTTCAAAAGATCTAGGCAAGATATTATATACATGTATGTTATGAGGTAGGACACTATTGAGTACTTGTGAATTGAATTTTATGATTCCAAGAAGAACTAATCTCTGAGAAATCTTGAGAAGGTTATATCTATTGAATAATTATTTAGGCTCGAGGGTGATAGGAACAAGTAACATTGGTTGTTGGTCTCTATGGTTGGGAGGAATTGGTTCTCCACTCAGTTAGTTTCCGGATATTGAAGCGGGCTTCCGGATATTGAAGCGGGCTCAGATATGTTCCAATTCTTTTATTTCTTTTATCAATGAATGACAATTGTTACAGTAAGGAATAGCTACAAAAGTTATAATTATTATTATAAAGAAAAATATATTTGTGAAATATTTTTATTTTAACTATGAATAGAAATAAATATTAGAATGCTAATAGTATGTCTTATGTTTTGAAAAAGAATATCGTTCCAAGAAATAATATTGTTTATCAAAATAAAAATCATTTGACCAACACCAACAACTCACAAACTCTTTTTCATAATAAATAAAGTAGATTGTTTTCATTCACATAGAAAAGAAAAAGAAAGAGAGAAGAACACATTTATTTATATTATATCTACAAGCAAAATTATTTATTAAAAAGAGAAAGATGTTTTTTTTTAATATTGCCGAGATATTGAAATTTTATAAGTTATCTATTTCTATGTATAGATATATACCACTCAATAAAGTATATGGTTACACAATGGAGAGAGTACGTTATTACTAGGAAAAGAACGATGTCTTTGAATCTGAACTGGAACAAAACTAAAATATTTGTAGGGATTATAACCATAACTTCATTTTCAGAAAAGAATGGGTTAAAAATTTATTATGACCGAGATATTGAAATTTTATAAGATATCTATTTCTATGTATAGATTTGTTAGATTTATACCACACTCAATAAAGTATATGGTTACACAATAGAGAGAGTACATTATTAGTAAAAGAACGATGTCTTCGAATCTGAACGGGAACAAAACTAAAATATTTTTAGGGATTATAACCATAGAAAAGAATGGGTTAAAAATTTAAAAGGAATCTATAAGATTCTATTAATCCAAGCAAGCCATAAAATAATGTAAACCCTTTCTTTTTTATAAAATACAGAACCCTTGTGTCGCTAACCAAAAATCGAAGATATGTTATAATACATACAAACTAATAAAGGAAACTCAAATAATCGTGACTCAGATGTTGGAGTCAAATGAAATCGATAAAAAATGCAGAGTTCATAACCTTGGAATTAACCAATAGAAATTATATTGCAAAGAAATAAATAATATATAAGAAAGGAACATGATTTATTACAACATAATGAGATATTAAACATGAGCATTGTCTCAAGAAATGTCGTAGCAATATTAATGTAATTGTTTAAGAAGAGACCTGTGATGCCATTGACCCTGTCGATTGGGCTCAAGGAAAAACTATGGAGTAAATAGAACCATTGACCCATCAATGAAAATGAGAGGGAAATGTATTTAATGCCCACAATTTCAAAAGAAGCTTATAATTTGGTCGTTTCAATAAACAGTGCAAATAATAACTAGTGTATGTATACATCAAAATGATAATATGAATGGTTTCTTGGCTAATTGTATTAGCAGAAGATAAGAAGTGAGCTCGTGCATGTCTTAGGAAAAGAAATAAACAGTGCCACCTAACCTCGGAAGTACAACATTCGAACTCAATGTTTCCACTTAACTTATGCAGAATCTCTTAGCAACGATATTGCTTTAACCTATGTGGGTGAGCACCGGGATTATGGTACCTAGTAATGATGGCCACATAGAATCGAATTTTCTCCAAGGGTTTCAACCAACCCTGTACAAAAATCATAATAAAAATAATTGGTTAAGAATGTATAATTATTATATCAAGAAAAAATGCAAAACCACATGTTCTAAACAAATTTGTTTCTTACCATAGAATTTGTGAGAGTAATGAACATTCTGGAAGATAAAACATTTATTCCTAAAGGTATAGTAAACCTGTGCAAACCATAGAAACGAAATCAGTTTTCAAGCTATAAAAAAATAATAACCAGAAATGATCATAAGTTGGTTTGTTGTACAAATCGACGACATTGTCATTAGCATTACCTTGGCAATGTTATGTCCTTGGTTTGAAAACATTATATAAACCAAAGAGTCGAAGAAGAAACCTAGGACTGGCAATGGTATGTCCATGTCGAAGTCGAAACCCTAGGACTGGCAGAATAGATCAATGGCTCTAACAACCATCGCTCGATAGCAATAGAACAATGGATTGGAAATGAACTGGTATACCAAGACGTAGTAAAGATGATTGTATCGGTTAGGTGCAATGTTGACGGAGATCATAAATGGTGCAAACGACATGGACTATGAAAACCTTTCCTTGTGGATAACCATTAACCTAATTATGGTATTAACCAGACTCTACTTCGAGTTGGATATTAAAGAAGTATGTGTTATCTTAAGTTCTCAATACGACTTGATGGGTGTACATCCCTTTTACAGTCAAAATTTGTGGTATAACATCGTTGTATGGAGATTTATACAGATCCTAATCCCGAGATCTATGATCGTGGTGTTAGAGACGCTAAAGCCAAAGGCTAGGGTAAGTAATGTTGGAGTTTAATGTTGTTCAATTACATTTAGTTTATTTACAATTTTTCATGAACTAAAGCATAAACGATTAACAATAGCATAATTAAGATCACAATAAGAATAACCATGCACAACATAAGTACATTAGAAAAATGCTAAGACAAAATGATATAATAGATTGATATATGATTACAATGATGAGAGTTCTATATATAGAGAACATATGGTATCCATTCATGAAAGGATGCATCCCTTGGATAATAAGTAAATACTTATTTAGGCCCATTTACCACAAGTACACCTTTGTGATAAATGCATCCTATCTCCCTTGGTTTGCAACCCAATCTAGGAGAAAGTCCACCCCTCGGATATTGTAGAAAAAAGGTTTGTCACACATGGCACTCCCATGTGGACTTCTAAAGGCTACTCTGTCTAGAAACACTAGGGTCAACTCCCCATAGTGTGTGACATCAAGGTCAACTCCTTGACATGTCCTCATGTGCTCTCCATAAGGGACGTTGGGATATAATCCCAAACCCACTTGTCCCTTCTCGGATAAGTGTACACAGAGAAGTACAATCTAGAGAATATTTTTCACACATGGCACTCCCATGTGGACTTATAGAGGCTACTCCCTCTAGAAACTCTAGGTTCAACTCCCTATAGTGTGTGACTTCAAGGTCAATTCCTTGACATGTCCTCATGTGCTCTCCACAAGGGATGTTGTGCTATAATCCCAAACCCACTCGTCCCTTCTCCGATAAGTGTCATCATATATCAATTCAACTCAGTCATAACACTCCCTTTCAGCGAGGGAGGCATTATCTTCCACACCAAGTCTGTCACGAAAGTACTCTAACTTCGTCCCGGTAAGGGGTTTGGTAAGATCATCAACAACCTGCTCATTTGTAGGAAGGTAATGCACGAGTACTTCCTTCATCTGCACCATATCTCGGATGTAATGGTACTTGATCTCAATGTGTTTTGATTTGTCATGAAACATTGGATTCTCTTAGAGCTTCACATAAGTCTGGTTATCACAATAAACAACGATGGAATCTAGCACATTCCAAATAAATCTACAAGGAGCTTGAGAATCCAAATTGCTTCACGGAATCCCAAACTCAATGCAATGTATGCTTCTTATGTGGTGCTCAAGGCCACAAAAGTTTTTTTTCTTCTACACGAGGAAACCATGGCAGATCCCAAGGTGAAAAAGTGAAGAAAGACCCGAAGGTGCTCTTCCTTTCCATTGGGCTCCCTGTCCAATCAAAGTGAGTATATCCTTGCAATCTCATGTCAACACTATAAGTATATCTCAGACCATGTCCAATTGTTCCTCCGAGGTATCTCAACACATGCTTCAGAGCAATCCATTGCATCTGCCTCGGTTGACTCATAAATTGGCTAAGTGCACTCACTACATAAAAAATATCTGGTTTTGTGTTTGTTGTTAACGAGATACATCAATGATCCAATTAGTTGTTTGTACAGGGTTGGATCAATCTTATCGGAATGAGAATAAAACACACTTAGTTTGTTCAGATTCATCATCATTGGTGTAGCCATGGGTTTAGAGTTTAGCGTTCCAAACTTTTTCAATATCTCAACTGTGTACTTCCCCTAACTTAGCAATATCTCATCAATTCTCTGCCACACCTCTAGTCCCAAGAAGCATTGCATCATACCAAGGTCCTTCATATCAAACTCAAAGGCCAATGCATACTTGCATTCAACAATAAGGCTCTTTGTACCAGTGAGGAATAAATCATCAACATAGAGGACCAAAATCAGAGACTCGCCATTAACACTCTTGTTGTACAGGTTGGGATCATCAATACTTTTATTGAATCCCAAACTCATAAGGTGTCCATAAATCCTCACATACCAAGCTTGAGGTTCCTTCTTGAGTCCATACACATCCTTATTCAACCTACACACATAAGACTCCTTCTCATGTATGACGAAAGCATATGATTGCTCGATGTATACTTATTCCTCAATCTCTCCATTGAGAAAGGATATATTCACATCCATCTAATGCATTCTCTAACCCATGAATGTTTCAAGGAAAATAATTGTCTGGATAGAAGTGTATCGAGCAACAAAAGAAAATGTATCCTCATAATCTATTCCCTCCACTTGATAGAATCCTCTAGAAAAAAATATTTCTTTGTGCTTCTCGATGTTCTCGTCAGTTGCATGTTTGATCTTATAGATCCAATTGGAATTCACTACACACTTCCCTTCAGGTCTAAGAACAATATCCCACACATCATTCTTCATTATGGATTGTTACTCCTCCATCATGGAATCTCTCCATACTAATTGAATAGATGCCTCCTCATAACATGAAGGCAGGGATGATTTTAACGATGGAAATTTATTTTAAAATGTAGAAACATCGACGAATCTTACTTATCCTTCATATGCCAACTATAAATGTTTGGCGATATTTTTGTAAAAATATTAAAATTTCTAAGGATTTTATATAGTTTTTATAAAATTTTGGTGATTTTTAAGATAAAATAATTTTATCCTATAGAATTTGGGCGATTCATTTTTAAAATAGTGAATCTCATTTTTGGAAAAACCATTGAAAATTAGCCCATGAGAGAAATTTAGCCCCTAAAATCATCCATGCATGAAGGCTCAGAATCAATGATGTGGCTCATAGTTGAGGCATAGCACAAATATTTCTGAGGTCTCTTACTCTCTCGAAAGGTAGCACGAGGAGTTGGATGTCCTTCTACCTCCTGCAGTCAGTTTGATGAGCCCATGTAGGTCTCTTCTGACCTACAAAAATATATTTGGGAACATCAACTTGAGCTACATGATCAATGGGATCAATAGGATCAACTGTCTCCCTCTGAACTGTTGTAGGGTGAGGGAGAGAAGGCACCATCTCTTCCTGTTTCTCACTATCAATTTCCAGGTGAGATCCTCTAGATATCATGAAGGCTACATCCTCCTCAAAGGCAACATATCTACCTACCTCAATATCTCTCTGACCAGGGATGTAGATCCGACATGCCATTGAAGACTCATTGTACCCAAAAAATGCACCCTTTCTACTTGAAGGGTCTAGCATGGTCCTTTTCTCTTTGGGTGTATGAATGTATACTAGACACCCAAATATCCTGAAGTGTCCAACCTTAGGCTTCACTCCAATGAAGGCCTCCTCTAGAGTCATGTTCCTTAAAGTCTTATGAGGACTTCTGTTCCGAACATACATTGCAGTCATGGATGCTTCTTCCCACAAAAACATAGGTAAATGTTGATCATGAATCATCACCTTGACTACCTCAACAATAGATTTATTCTTCTTTTATGTGACCCCATTCTATTGAGGTTTGTAAGGAACAGTGTAATCCTTCTTTATCCCTACCTCAATGCAGAAATCACTAAAATATTGGGAGGTGTATTATCCTCCATTATGTGATCTCATCACTTTGATCTTCTTTCTGGTCAGGTTTTTGACCTATGCTATGTACTCCTGAAATCTAGCAAGGACTCCATCTTTGGTCTTCAAGAAGTAAATCCAAGTCTTCTGAGAGTCATTATCAATGAAGATCACATAGTATAGGTATCCACTCAAGGAATAAATTATCATGGGTCCACATAAATCTGTATGAACCAAGTCTAATATCCCCTTGGATCTATTTTCGTTGCTCCAAAAGGACCCCTTGGCATTCTTGGCAAGAGAAAAACCTATGAAAATTCCATTGTGTTCAACATGGATCTTTGGAAGGCTTGTAACCATCTTCCCTAGAGTGGGAAGAGATCTATAATGTAAATGATAAAGTCTCCTATGCCATAGATCTCTCAAACTGGTAGAATCATGTATCAAGGCCTCAGCTGGTCAGACATTCAATCTGTACAATCTATCCTCTTGAATACCAATAACCCAAGGAGAATCCATACTAGAGTTCTTGCTACATGAAATAACCTATCCATCAGAGAAAGCAAACTTGTATCCTTTGTTCTCCAAGGCTGAAATAGACACAAGGTTCCTTCTCATCCTAGGTACAAATAATACATCACTCAAATGGAGTGGGCTGCTAGAATCCAATTATAAGGAAGTGGGTCCAACTCCCTTCATAGTATATCTGGCATCATCACCAAGTACAACATGAAAACAAGATTCTTTCTCTACTAGATTTGTAAGGTGCTCTCTATATCCATTCATATGTCTGTAAGCACCATTGTCAATCAACCAAATATCATTACTAGTAGGAACCATACCTGAGAGGGATGAAATGAAGAAGAAATATTCATCATTCATGCTTGCATTCCTTGACTTCCTCTAAGGTGGTTCTGAATCAACATTGGTAGTGGAAGCATGTTGCTTTCCTTTCTTCAATGTAGGACAATTTTTTGCATAGTGTCCATACTTGTCACATTTGAAGCACTAAATCTTTGACATGTCCTTCTTTTTGTGTTCAGAAGTTGGTGTTGACTTATTTCTTTTAAATGTTTTACTGAAACCTCTTATTTTTCCTTTTCTTTTCCTTGCATGAGTAGCGAGGTATTGATTGTCATCATGATGGGAACATTTCATGCAAAAAGTTGCAAATGTGGTCTCCTCTCGAGTATAGTCTGCCCATAAACGATCAAACTTGGGAAATTTGGATCGCCCACTAATAATTTGAATGAATGGCTCCCAATGGATTGGAAGACCATTAAGGTTCATCATGACAAGTTCTCTATTAGAGATGATTTCACCAATAGCACCAGTTGACCTCTAATCTTTGAAATCTTTATGAATAAGGTGGCAATTGTATCAAACTTTGTCATCTTGAGATTCTAAAGATGGTTTCTCAAGGCAAGTGCTATGTTGGTGTTGTTTATATCAAACAACTTCTTCAAGGTGCCATACATCTGCTTAGATGTCTTCAAGTTGGATATGTGAGGGATTAAATGGTGTCTCTCATAATAGATGATGATCTATCTGTCTTTTGCATCATTCTTCCTCCATTGAGATTTTCCTGTATCAATAGTTGATTCTAGTACAACTTCTTCAACGTACTTCATTAGTTCACTCTCTTCTAGAGTGATGAGAAATATAGATTTCCAAGAACTAAAGTTGGTTGTTCCATCAATCCTATCTTCCACCAAAATATGATTCACCATGGTTGTTGGAAGAGTGCAGAAACCTTAACCTGAGTTGCAGTTGCAGAAAAACAATGAATTGCATGAAAGCTACGTCGAGTTGTTGTAGAAGGTCAATGCACATGAAATAGTATTCTTTCAAGAACGTTTCTCTGATACCATGTTGGAGTTTAATGTTGTTCAATTACATTCAGTTTCTTTACAAATTTACATGAACTGAAGCATAAACCATGAACAATAGCAGCAGTAATAACCAAGATCACAAGAAGAATAACCATGTACAGAGACACAAGTACAGTAGAAAAATGCTAAGACAAAATGATATAATATATTGATATGTCATTACAATGATGAGAGTTCCATATATAGAGAACATATGGTGACCATCCATGAAAGGATGCATCCCTTGGATAATAAATAACTACTTATTTATTATGTATATTTATACGTTGTATTATAAATATCATGTCATATATATATATATAGAGAGAGAGAGAGAGAGAGAGAGAGAGAGAGAGAGAGAGAGATTGAAGAATGTATTCTCAATGTTGTCCAAACATCAACAAGTAAACGATATTAAAAGGAGTATCATGGATTTGTTCCAATATATATATATATTATTAATACCCTTGTGATCCATAGTCTTTATAGATATAAACTTATATTCGTGTTGGTTAAATTATTGATAACCAATATATGGTTTCTAGATTATGGCACAAGACTTATAATTCCTATGAACTATGGTACATTAAGAGTTCTAATAAAGACATTAAGAGTTCTAATAAAGATAAAAGGAAAGTTTACCTATACGTGATACAATTCCTCTCCAAACTTTGGAAGCATAACTTGTCTATGTGAAGAATAGAAATTAATTATAAGAGTAAGGATAAGTAATATAGTGTTATTGTATGAATGAATGTATAACAGAGAAAACCGGTAAAGTAAGTTGCAATACCTGTGAAGAAAATAGGACTCTTGTTAAGCTGAAAATCAATATGATGGCTGAATTGACATATAGTATTGTGCGTGATTGAGTATTTATCTTTTCATGGTAACATCATGACAATTAGATAAGTGTATCGAAAAATCTTTTGTGATAAACATTTAATAAACTGTATAAGTACAATAGTATAAGTACATGTTTATTGATGGAATTTAAAAAACAAAATCAATGGTAATAGGAGTTATTACAGGGGGTAGGCATATGCTTAGGAGTGGGAGGCCCTCTGAATGGGTTATGTCTAGTTGTTTCCTAATCCTAATGAGAGTCAATACCAACTCCATGGAATTTACCAATGTCGAAATAATTAACATAGAGGCTCATAATATACAAATAAAATATGAGGAAACATCCCTATTATTGTAGGAAGATTTATCAAATACCATAAACGACCTATCCATTTAGTTGTTTTTCCATGGTTGGAATGTGGACTAGTCCATACAAAGATGGCAATTTATTGAATCAGAGGGTTAGTTTGTTCTAGTGTTAATAAACAATTAAACAAGCATCTCTTTGGTTATATATAAATATTTCACATCTTTTTTACTAATGCCATTTGAGTAGTACTCTCTCATCCTAACCCTCTATTGAGATATATCCTACAATTGGCTATGGGCATGGCCAATGGCAGCAACAATGTTTTCAAGTGAAGTGGCCAATGAAATACAAGATGGCTCTCTAATGTTCCTAAGCTAAGTAATTACGCTTTTGAATTCATCTAAACATTGATTAATTCTTGTGCATGGGTCTTCTAAGTTGTTAGAGCTTGTTTCAATGGTTTTCTCCATTATGATTGAATAAAACATATAATTAAATAATAAAAAAAAAATTAAAAATTATGTAAATTTCTATAATTTAACAAATATAAAAATGAGATTTCAAATAAAATATAGCTCCCCTCTAGAAAATGTTGAGTTCTAATGATGTCAATGTCCCTCACGCTTGTCCTCGCCGATATCGAGTTGAGTTAGCATAAGTGCACATTTTAACGCATGTGCACTATAAAAATGTGCACATGTTTCTAATGTGTACGATTTATTTTAATTTAAAAATGACATGGTAATTTTTGTTCCACGTACAATGGCCTGTGTGGAGATTCGACAAGGATTGAAGTTATTTAAATAGGAATATATGCTTGTTATTGAAGAATGTGTGCATTCGTAAAAAAAAAAATGGGTGTGTTCTCATTGCATTGAAAAACAAGAAAATTTGTGTGCCCACGAATATGTTTTTCAATATATAAATGTTAAATACAAGCATACCTCCATATTTACTTTTGATCCATTAAGAACTAAGAGGGATAAAAAATAAATTGAGATGGAGATATTCTATTTCTTTAAAGATAGTAAGTTAATATGGATCTATGTTGGTGTCGGTGTTTGGATGACTATGTGAAAAAATAATTTTTTAATGTCCCCTGTCGTTACCACAACATGCAAAGAAAAACAAGTGTAAACCTTTTTTTTTCAATAAGCAGGAAGGTAACAACGACAATTGTTGATCAACGCAACTCGATGACGAGCACAACACACGCTATTCAGGCAACAGACAAATTAACGACCCATCACACTAGCGAGTTATGTCGTTGGATGTAACATACGAAAATCAAAAGACAAATAAAAAGACTACCCACACGTTAGGACTTCCGAGACACATAAGCAACATCAATCAGTCCAACACAACAACTTCCACAATAAAATAGCTAAAACCCTCCCGGCAAATGAGAGACTGATATTAAACGTTACAATGAGGTACAACCTCAAAAGAAAAACAACAACGTCCACATCAAAAGGCGCATGACCCTAATCCAAGTTTCATATGCGTTATCGGTCAACGTGCGCAATGATCCCAATTTAAGAATTCATGTTGTCGTTGTGACGAGCACGCAAGAATCCCAAGCGCAATTGACATCTAACCCTTTAACGACGACCATTGCATATGAGTACCAACTTAAACTATGAGTGGTCCTAAATACTAAATAACAAGATCATTGATAGTAACGTAATATGCAATTGAATAACATCTAATATAATGCAGTTTCATTATAAAGTCTTATAAAATCTTGGAAAACTCCAAGAACTTATTTATTGAAACCCTACTTTATTGAAACACTACTTGAAGATCCATTTTATTTCTAGCATTAAACCTATCAAAGTGTATGTCTTGATAAACCACAATGTCTATGTTAGATGCACCCATTGTATCACATAACTATAAAATCTTAGTTCTAAATTAAAATAAATTTATATATACATTATGTGATAAAATTATATATACATCTTAGTTCTAAATTACGTATACATTAATGTGATGGCGCAAAATCTCAGTTCAAATTATGTGAAATAAAATCTTATCTCTAAATTAAAATAAATTAAATAAAAATAAATAAGCTCAGTTTCTAGTTACACAGCTCAAAAAATTAATTAAAATTTAATAATCTCATTGACATCATTAAATATTAAATTAAAATAAATTATATAAAATTAAATAATCTTAGTTCCAGCCTTGTCCTCGAATATTTATGTTTGCGGAAGATCTATGTGTAATGTTGTTGGTTTCCTAGGTGGGTACTAAGTCCCAACCATGTTGTATTATCTCAACGATGTGAGCACGCTATTTTGAAGTGTGCAGACGTGATAGAAAGAGAGCTGGAGAAGATCTGCATTGTGAGAAGTGGCCATCTAGATCGAAAAGTCGAACATTTGGGCCAACAACATCAATCAGCCATTATCTAAAACGATTCTAATAAATCCCAAAGCAAACACAACACGGATATAGAGACGTCGTCCAATCAGCTATGAACTAATTGCAAGAATTACATGACAATATATACTACAATAATCATGAAAGAAGAACCAGTAATCAATATCGATATCGCTAAGTATTATTAATTATTAATGGATTCTAATTATTAATTTTTCTCGTTATTAATTGTTTCTAATATCGATATCGCTCTAATTCATCATTTAAATCATAACTCCATCTGCAGGTAAATAACATTATCACTGTAATAAAATAGTTGTAATGATATTGCTATAATAATATTGTTGTGATAACATTATTGATGTAATAAAATCGTTGTAATGATATTGCTATAATAATATCATTGTGATAACATTATCGCTATAATAAAATTGTTGTAAGCAAAATTTCCAAGAAAAATTACAACTAATGATAATATAATAATAATAAGTTGTAACTGAACAATCAAAACAATAGAGAAGTACAAGATAAACATATCGAGACTCACATAATTACATTAAAATAAAAGCATAAACATAAACAAAAATGCTATAGCATACATCTTGTCCATATTAACATAAGCGGTTCCATTTCAATTTAGTAGAAGAATTAATGAAAAGGGATCACTTCCAAATGGGTTTCAAGAACAACCCGTGGGGATTGACTTTACATAGGATCCAATAATATAGAAATCAAGCTCTCAAAAACTCAAAATTTGTCAAGAGAGTCATGATTCAGCAATGAAGACAGTGTCTTGTCACGCCACTCACCAAGGTTCAATTTCCCTCCAGATACGAATAAGCAGTTGGTGTTGGGTGCAAGTCATGAAAGATTTGGTGGAAGAATAACAACACATCATAACACTTAGAAAAATGGAAGTGCTTGCGATCAATTGTTCACCCTCAAACTTGTGATGCCCAATCCATTTGGATCAGTCCCAATGTTTATATTAAATTGGACAGTAAAAAAAGCACTTCCACCCAGAAGGAGATCATTTTATCGAAATGCTTTGTGAAACTTTCTGATGCGAAATATACAACGAGGGAAAGGGTAATTCTTTGATGTGAATATTACAGTGGCTTAAGACACTTATCAAATGCTACAAGAGAAATCCGGGTATCTCAAGGGGGCAACCAAACTACAATGCGATTTTAATCAAGGCAAAATCAATGACTGATATAAAATTTAAACATGGCAATTTTAACTGACTAGTAAAAATGAAGAATATGTAAGGAATATCAATGATTTGTCAACACCAAATATGCATCCATATCTTCTCTTTGGAGAACAATAATAAAAATAAGCCGCAAACAATCAATACACAAAGAATCAATACCACTCTCAAAATCAAATGCAGAGAACCAATATAACTCTGAGAATGAAACATTGGTTGACTGGAGAGAATAAACACCGAGGAGAGAATTCCTTGCTGGGAAGATAAATGATCCTATAGTTATTATCCATGCACAGGAAAGCAGGGCATTTGGATGTAAATCTTTAACACCGGAGTGAAAGACAGTCGATTCGGCTCCTGGCCGACTGCTTAGGCACAGACTAATAACTTAAAGGATAAAGGGATTACATTGATAACATAACTCTCAAGCAAATATCATGGCAATGAATCTGAATACAGTAAAATAAACAAGTTTAAAATTAATTTTTTACAAGTGACAACTTTAACAGGCGTACCTTTGTCGACGACGATGAGGCGAAGATTTCCTCCCGCGCGTTCGCTTCATCCAGATCCCTCTTTTCAACTGATGAGACTTCACTGGTACCTCCCAGCCAGCGCTAGGGGTACTCTTCTTCCCCCTGAGCCCCCTAAACCACAAAGGGTCCATGCACCACACAATACCAGAGAATGCTCTCACCCAACTCGCCTTGCAAGGTCGATCTACCACTCGTTACCCGAACTAGGTATCCAAAATCCCACAAAAGAAACTCATTCAAGATAAAATTCGGAAGCGTGATGTTACACAAGACAAATTTGTGTCCATACTCCTCCTCTGCCATCCTTTTTATAGAGTTTTTTAGTCATTAGTTTCTCAAACCCTCATTAGATTCCTTTTTCATTTATTTAATTAGGAAAAACCTTCCTCGTGCACATGTCGCCCGATCCACTAGTTGGACATGAAAATCAATTTTATTAATTAATTAATTATTCATGTTTCCTTCACCCACCAAAAAGTGTTCCTAAAAATGCTTCTCGATGTCCCAATATTACCTTACAATTCTTAAATCACTTACACCTTACTTAATTCCTAGTTCATAAATAGAAAGTCCCAAGGGCTAGATTCCTTACTAAGTTAGACATTCATATTTTTCTTTAAGTTTCCCCTTTTCTTTAAGTTTCCCTTTTTCTTTAAGTTTCCTTTTCTTTTAAGTTTCCCCCTTTTTCCTTTTTAACCAAAAATCAATTTAGCAATTGTAGATAAAATCAACCATTTACCCTTTTAATAAATTTAACACTCCATTATAATTTTTACTTTAATAATTAAGTTTGAATTTCTTACCCCCCTTCTTGTTACATGTTTATTTAGTTTTCTTTATCCACAAGTTCTACTTAGACCTAGGTTTTAATTTCACTAGGTTGGGCGACATTGTTTAAGGGAAATTTTATTTATTAAACTTTACTCAGACCATCATCTATTTTAAGGTCGATGAGGTCATAGGGAGGCATAGTTTTTTAGTCACTATATTTATTAATTTATCATAGTTAAAATCGCGACGTGCCCTTCAGGACGCACTACGTTCTCCAAGGGTGCCACTCGCCTCTTTTTGTTTTCTTTATGCAACATGCCCTTCAAGATGCACTACGTGCTCCAAGGGTGCCACTCGCCTCTTGAATAAATTTGGTATACGTCAAACCCCTTGAGTCAATACTCCGTCAGGTGATCTTGTGGGATACTAAGGGCCTCTAAGGAATAAAGACCCTGTCTTATTGATCTCCCCTTAGAATCATTGTGATCGATTGTCACAGTCCACCCTCATGACATCGTGGGTCTTCTCGAACTAGGTAACCGTTAACCTATAGTCCGAGCCACGGTGAGAGTGTTAGTAGGTTGTGGTAGGGTTGTTTCCACAGCTCTCCCTCAGTGTCTCTAGTTGTCGTGCATGACCACTCTACTCCAAATGTGAGTCTGGTCAATAAGCTATTTTCAACCTACATCCATCAATGAATCATGTCAGCAATAATAATCAATCATCATAACATCTAATCATATGTACATATGTCACATCAACAATCATTCAAATCCTACAGTCCACTCCCTGACACGATTGAGAGTCTAAGGGGTTTCATCGATGCCTCTGTATTCTCAAGGTCCAGAGTCCTGAACACTTAGGAGAACCTAGTCAATAGCACTTTTCTATGTAAATACAAAAAAATAACATATCATCAAATACACAATATCTCATAATCATAATCAAAACGACCAATAGTATAATAACTCAGATCACTTGCATGCAAGTTTCCTCAAAGAATAAGTTCGCTTAGTGCATGCAAGAGAGGGATGTTACATACACCCCCTCTTGTTTTAAACTTCGTCCTAAAGTTTCACAGTATATAAGTGCCGAAATAAAGTGTATCACAGTATCATAAGTCTATCTATCAAACAAAAATGGGAATTTCTGATGCATATCGTATGCATCCTCCCAGGTTGTCAAGTGTGGACTATAGTTGTCCCACTGGACCTTGACCTAATCTACTGTTTGACGCCATAGTTGTTGAATGCGATGGTCCAAGATGCAGATTGTCTCCTCCGTGAGTGCACCCTCATCAGATACCTGCAAGGTACTCATGTCAATAACATGTGTAGGATCACTAATATAATGTCTCAAAACAGATACGAGAAAAACATCGTGCATACGCCTCAAAGAATCAGGCAAGGCTTGTCGATGGGCCACAATTCCTTTCTTTTCCACAATCTTGAAGGGTCCCACGAACCTAGGAGAGAGTTTAGAACCCCTCCCAAAATTAATCGGACTCTTATGTAATTTCACCCGCAAGAATACTCGATCGCCAATTTCATAACTATGGCCGACACGATGTGCATTGACATAACTCTTGTGTCGATCCTGCGCTTCCTTGATCCCTTTTCTTATTGTTTTCATTTGATATTCCATTTCTTGGATTTTTTCTTGTCCCACCAAGACCCTATCCTCAAACCGATGCCAACTGAAAGGTATCTGACACTATTTCCCGTAAATAAACTCAAAAGGTGCCATCTTAATGGTGCTTTGATAACTGTTGTTATATGAAAACTCTACCAGTGGCAAGAACTCTTCTGAATGATTTTTTTGGTCCATAATGTACATACACAACATATCCTCCAATATTTGATTTGTTATTTCGGTCTGATCCTCTATCTCTGGGTGGTACACGGTACTAAAGTTAATTTGAGTTCCCAAGGCCTCTTGGAAACTAGTCCAAAATCGTCCTGTAAACACTGATCCTCTATCAAATATAATCCTCTTAGGCATGTCATGCAGCCTCAAAATCTCACTGATGTAAAATCTAGATATGTCAAGTGTCTGATACGTCGTATGCACAGAAATAAAATGAGCACTCTTCGTCAGAGTGTTGACTACCACAAAAATTGATTTGTTTCTTCTTGTCGTCAGTGGAAATCCAACAATGAAATCCATCAAAATGACCTCCCATTTCGATTCTGGAATAGCATGTGGCTGTAGTAATCCTGCTAGATGTTTATTTCCATCCTTCAATGCTAACATTCTAGACATATTGCCACGTAGTTGACTATGTCTTCCTTCATTCCTTTCCATAAGAATAAGGGTTTAAGGTCTGCCCTCATCTTCATGACTCGAGGATGATCCATGTACACTGCTCTATGAGCCTTGTTTAGGATCAAACTCCTCAACACGTCGTTAGGTGGTACGTAAGTTAGACCTTTAAATCTCAATAAATCGTCGTTGTCCACAGTAAATCCTTCAAATTTTGGTACCATCATTGTGTTTTGTTCGATAAAATCCTTGACCTCTTTGTACCAGTCATCGTCACACTGTAAAGTTAGGATCTTTTCACGTAGATTCGTCTGAAGAGGCATCACCGAAAATATGTGTGGTCTCCAACTCAACATATTTTCCACTCTGTTCACTATTCCTTTTATGTAAGTAATCTCGAGATTATACTTGCTAAGAAATTTTGACCAACGTCGTTGTCACGTGTTCAAGTCGCTTTGTGTAAAGATGTGTTTCCACAGTGGTCTGTTTTTAGTCCGGATTTTCGTCCAATAAGGTAGTGTCTCCAACACTCAAGGCATAAAAAATGGCTAACAACTCCAAATCATGCATCTCATAGTTCTCATCATGCCTTCTCAACCTTCTCAAGATGTAAGCGATCACTCGACCATCCTGCATCAAGACTCTTCCTAATCCTTCCTTGTATGCGTCAGTGCATACCAAGAATTTTGTGTCCATGTCAGGGACCTTTAGTATCAGTGTTGTTGTCAACAGCTCCTTGAGCCTCTAAAATTCCTCCACACATTTCTCGATCCAAACAAACTTCTTGTTCTTATTCTGCAATTCCATGATCAGATTTTCCATATTTGAAAAACCCTCGATGAAATATCGGTCATATCCCGCTAAACCCATGAAGCTATGTACTTCAAGGTCATTCATTAGCATGAGCCATTCCATAATAGCCTCGACCTTTGTTGGGTCCACAACGATACCTTCTTCGAAGATGACATGCCCTAAGTGGTGAATATTCGATTGATAAAATGAGCATTTCAACATCTTCCCAAACAATTTGTTCTCTCGTAGACACTGTATCACCAAGCGCAACTGCTCTTCAGGATCCTCCATCGTCCAAGAGTAAATCAAATATCATCAATGAATACTTGGACAAACTTGTTCAACTATTCGCGAAACACCCCATTCATCAAACTCATAAATACCCCAGGGGCATTTGTCAGTCCAAAAGGTAAAACAATAAACTCATAATGTCCAAACCTCATCTTAAAGGCAGTCTTAGGGACGTCGTCCTCCTTGATCTGTAACTGGTGATACCGTGATCTCAAGTCAATCTCTGAAAACACCATCGCACATTTCATCTGATCAAACATATCATCAATCCTTGGCAAAGGGTATTGATTCTTGATAATTTACTTGTTCAATTGACAGTAGTAAATTCAGAGTCTCCACAACCCATCCTTCTTTCGTATGAAAATAACAGGAGCACCCCATAGTGACATACTTGGATGTATAATTCCTAGGTCTAGAAACTCCTCCAGTTGCATTCTAAACTCTTGTAGATACGGGGTTGACATCCGATAAGGAGTCTTTCTATTGGTTCAGTTCCATGTTTTAGGTCTATGGTAAATTCCAATTCCCTCTATGGAGGCATCCTAGGTAACTCCTCAAGGAAGACATCCGCAAACTCTCTCACCACCGGAAGGTGTTCTATACCTTATGTTACTCCCTTCTCATTTAACGCAAGGATCACATAAATCTTGCATCCCTTATGCATGCTCTTCAATAGTTGCAAGGAAGAGATGAACCTCAGGGAAAATCCCTGGTTCTGATCTACAATCACGCACCTCTGTCCCTCATCATTGACCAAGCTCAACCATTTTGTCTTACAATTGAGTATCGCCTCATGCGATTCCAACCAGTCCATACCGATCACGACGTCATAATATCCTAATATCATGATGTACAGTTTGACCCTGGTGACAAACTCTCCCAGGTTAAGGCTACAGCCCATAACCTTCCCTCCAACCTTTTGTTTTTCTCCCTAATCCATTTCTACAAAGCTAAAATTGTCATGTTTGAATTACTTTACCATAATTATTTTTTTTTAGAGTTGCCACAGAAATGAAACTCTCTGTAGCACCTAGATCTATCAAAATACTAAGGGTCTAGTCAGTGATGATACCTGACGTCTCGAGAACAGTCGACTAGTGCTCTGTGTGGCAGTTATTCACCATTGCATGAATCTGATGGGCCTTGCCCAAATCTCCCACGGTAGTGGGTCCAGCTGATCCAGATGCTCTGGTGCTCTCCACTAGGCAGTCACGTTGGTAATGTGGCTCCCCACATGTCCAAGACCCTTTATTCAGTATAGTACTCCTGGTACCCGAAGTAGAAGTTGACAGCCCACTGACTTGGAACCCTGGTCTGTTCTGTTGAATAGGTCTAAACTATTGTTGTTGCGGTCGATGTTGTTGTTGGTGTTGTGGCCCTCGATGAGGAGTGCGCTACTAAGGTGTTGGTCACCGAGGTGTAGTGCAAGTGGATCCTCTCTAGAAACCACGATATCCTGGTGAATTTCTAGCTAGGGTTTCATGTTGTTGCGCACCAGAAGATGTCTGTCCCTCTGGTCTCGATGGAGTCCTTCTTTGACCCTAGCTGATAAGATACTCCTCTGTTATGGCGGCCTTCTAGACAACATCATGCAAGGTTTGAGGCTTCAAAATCATAACCTTTGCACGAATGCTTCAATTAAGGACAAACATGAACTTGTTGAACTTAATTTTTTCAATATTCAGGGGTGGAGCATAGCGAAGCAGCTCCATAAAATGGGCCTCACACTCAAGCACCGTACAGTCGCCCTTTCACAAGGCGTTGAACTCGTTGAGTTGATGCTCAATGAATTCCTTAGAAATATACCTCTCCCAAAACCATTCCTCGAATATTTTCGATGACACGTCTTCGACTGCCATGTTCAATTGTGGTAGGAGCACTTCCACCATAGAATAGCAGTCCCCATTAGTTTAAAGACCCTCATGTGGACCTTCATGTTGGAGGTATATTCATGAAGTGAAAAGCACATCGCCATATTCTCCAACCATGCCTCGGCGACTGTACCATCCGTGGCACTCGTGGACTTGAGAACTTATCCCTATCGAGCTCTCAGTGATTGCTAACGGTACGGCTAGGGCATGTTGTGGACCCTTAGGGGTACAGGATCCCTGGCCTCATCTCAATATAGATGGTGAATCAAGGCCTCTGACATTCCCTAGAAGGACCTTGTCAAACCATCATCATCCCTTACAACAATCGAATCCAACCCAAGGAATTGTTCTTCCCCTTGGGGGTTAGACTCTGAGGGTGCGGGCACTTCTGGAGGTGTCGCACCTCCTTCCACGGCACCATGTTGCAAACCTCCGTGACATCCTCTAATCGAGATCACCGCATGGAAACGTTAAAGTTTTAATTAGCATTAGGTTAATAATTAATGGTTTACTGTAGTGGAAAGCATGGCGATCCACAGTCACGGGGTTGAACCCACTCTGATACCATATGTAACATCCCTCGTTGTTACGACAACATGCAACGCAAAAAAAGTGCAATTTTTTTTTATAAGAAGGAAGGTAACAATGACAATTCTCGATCAATGCAAATCAACAACGAACACAACACACATTATTCATGAAATAGACAAATTAACGACCCAACACACTAGCGCGTTATGTCACTGGATGTAACATATGAAAATCAAAAGAAAAATAAAAAGACTACCCATTCATCCTACCCTGTAGGGTTAGGACCTATAGGACACATAAGAAACATCAATCAATCCAACACAACAACTTCAACGATAAGTAGCTAGAACCCTCCCGGTGAATGTGAGACTGCTATTAAACATTACAATCAGGTACAACCTCAAAATCAAAACAACAACGTTGACATTGGAAGGTGCATGACCCTAAGCCAAGTTTCATGTGTGCTATCGGTCAATGCGCTCAATGATCCCAACTTAAGGATTCATGTTGTCATTGTGATGAGCTCACAAGAATCCAAATCACAATCAACATATAACCCTTTAACGATGACCATTGCGTCCAAGTACCAACTTAAACTATTGGTGGTCCTAAATACTAAATAACAAGATCATTGATAGTAACATAATATGGAATTGAATAACATCTAAGATAATGTAGTTTCATTATGAAATCTTATAAAATATTGGGAAACTCCAAGAACTTATTTATTGAAACCCTACTTTATTGAATCACTACTTGAAGATCCATTTTATTCCTAGTACTAAACCTAACAAAGTGTATGTCTTGATAAACCACAATGTTTATGTTAGATGCTCCCATTGTATGACATAATTATAAAATCTTAGTTCTAAATTAAAATAAATTAAATAAATTAATTTATACATTATGTGATAAAATTATATATACATCTTAGTTATAAATTGCGTATATATTAATGCGATGGTGAAAAATCTCATTTCTAAATTATGTGAAATAAAATCTTAGCCCTAAATTAAATAAAATTAAATAATCTCATTTTCCAGCCAGTTTCCAGTTACGCAGTTGGAAAAATTAAATAAAATTTAATAATCTCATCGAAATTAGCCAGTTACGCAGATGAAATAAAATTAAAAAATTAAATATTAAATTAAAATAAATTAAATAAAATTAAATAATCTCAGTTCCATCCTTGTCCTAGAATATTTTTGTCTGTGAAAGAGATATGTGGAATGTTCTTGTTCCCTGGGTGGATATTGAGTCCCAACCGTGTTTTATTCTCTCAACGATGTGAGCACACTATTTTGAAGTGTTCATAGGTGCTAGAAAGAGAGTTGGAGAAGATCTGCATCATGAGAAGTGGCCATATGCATCGAAAAAGCGAAGATTTGGGCCAACATCATCAATCATCCATTATCTAAAATGATTCTAAGAAATCCCAAAGAAAATACAACAAAGATATAGAGACGTCGTCCAGTCAGCTATGAACTAATTGCAAGAATTACATGACAATATATAATGCAGTAATCATGAAAGAAGAACGAGTAATCAATACCGATATCGCTAGGTATTATTAATTATTAATTGATTCTAATTATTAAATGTTTCTCATTATTAATTAAAATAAGTAAAGGAACTTTGTGTTGAAACAAGAGAGTCAACGCGTTTCGATCCCTCCAAGGATCACCATCAAGAGGAGCACTCGAGAAATAAAATAGGCTCATCGAATAAGAAGATACAACACAATTAAATAGATATCCATACCCTTGAAACCCATGTTTAGAGAGGTCATCTTGGTAAAATTAAACCCTAAGCAACGGTCAGGTAACGTATCTTAAGTAAACACGCCCTCAGAGAGGTCATCTTGGTAAAATTGAACCCTAAACAACGGTTAGGTAACATATCTTAATTCAACAAGTAACGTGTCTTAAGTCAACAAGAATTGTTCTCCAACTCTCTCTTAACTTCCATCCATCATATTGATTTAAATTATTGGGGTTTAACATGATTTCCAAAGCCTACATTACTTTATGTTTCCCATAGTTATCCATTTTGGCCACAACTCTAGCATCCTCTAAACACACATGGTGGCTAGTTGTACAAGAATGTTCAAGGAGGGCTGACTTTTGGACTCTATTCAACTTTAGGTCGGCACCATGCTCTTTAAATTTGACTTTCATCGATTTGCATGTCTCACCAATGTAGACTTTGCCACATGAGCAAGGAATAACATAAACTCCTTTATGTAGGCTAGGGTCAATCTGATCCTTTGTTGAGTCTAACATAGTCCTTATGATTTTGATGGGGGAGAAAGCCACATGAATTTCGCCTTTACTTAAGATCCTAGCTATCTTCTCAGATAGAAATTTGATGTAAGGGAGGGAAAACCTCTTCATTTCTTGACGTGTACTCTGTTGTCCCACATAGGATCCTGTTGCCTTTATCATATCGCTCTAATTCAACATTTAAATCATAACTCGGTCTGCAGGTAAATAAAATTATCGTTGTAATAAAATCGTTGTAATGATATTTCTATAATAATATCGTTGTGATAACATTATCGCTATAATAAAATTGTTGTAAGAATAGTTTCCAAGAAAAAATACAACTAATGATAATATAATAATAATAAGTTGTAACTAAACAATCAAAACAACAGAGAAGTATAAGATAAACATATCGAGACTGACATAATTACATTAAAACAAAAGCATAAACATAAATAAAAATTCTATAGTAGACATCTTGTTCATATTAACATAAGTGGTTCCATTTCAATTTAGTAGAATAATTAATGAAAAGGGATCACTTCCAAATGGGTTTCAAGAAAAGCCCTCGAGGATTTACTTTACATAGGATCCAATAATATAGCAATCAAGCTCTCAAAAACTCATCATTTGTCAAGAGAGTCATGATTGAGCAGAGAAGACAGTGGCTTGTAATGCCACTCACCAAGGTTCAATTGCCCTAGAGATACGAATAAGCAGTTGGGGTTGGGTGCAAGTCATGAAATATTTGGTGGAAGAATACAAGCACATCATAACACTCAGAAAAACGGAAGTGTTTATGATCAATTTTGGACCCTCAAACTTGTGATGTTGAATCCATTTGGATGAGTCAGAATGTTTATATTAAATTGGACAATAAGAGAAGCACTTCCACACAAAAGGAGATCATTTTATTGAAATTCTTTGTGCAACTTTCTGATGAAAAATACAGGATGAGGGAAAGGGTAACTCTTTGATGTGAATATTACAGTGGCATAAGACACTTATCAAAGGCTACAAGAGCAATTCGGGTATCTCAAGTGGGAAACCAAACTACAATGTGATTTTAATCAAGGTGAAATCAATGACTGGTATAAAATTTAAACATGGAGATTTTAACTAACTGGTAAAAATGAAGAATATGTAAGGAATATCAATGATTTGTCAACACCAAATCTACATCTATATCTTCTCCGTGGAGAACAATAATAAAAATAAACTGCAGAGAATCAATACCACTATGAGAATCAAACACAGAGAATCAAAACGTAGAGAACCAATACAAGTCTGAGAATTAAATGCATAGAATCAAAAGTTGGTGGAGTGGAGAGAATAAACGCCTAGGAGATAATTCCTTGTTGGGCAAAGAAATGCCCCTATAGTTATTATCCATGCACAGGAAAGCAAGGCATTTGAATCTAAATCTTTAACACCGGACTGAAAGATAGTCGATTCATTTCTTGGTCGACTTATCAAGCACAAACTAATAACTTAAAGGATAAAAGGATTACATTGATAACATAATTCTGAAGGAAATCTCATGTAAATGAAATCGCCATCTGAATACAGTAAAACAAACAAGTGTAAAATTAATTTTTTACCTGTAACAACTTTAACAGGTGTACCTTTACCGATGACGACGAGGCGAAGATGTCCTCTCGCACGTTCACTCCATCTATATCCTACTTGTCGATCGATGATACTTCACCGGTACCTCACAACCAATGCTAGAGGTACTCTTCTTCCCCCTTAGTCCCCCAAGACGCAATGGGGCCACACACACAATACCAAATAATGCTAGCACCCATCTCACCTCGCAAGGTTGAGCTACCACTGGTTACCCGAACTGGGTATCCCAACTTCGACAAAAGAAGCTCAATCAAGATAAAATTTGGCAGTGTGATGTTACGCAAGCCAGATGTGTGTCCATACTCCTACTCCTCCATCCTTTTTATATATTTTCTTATTCATTAGTTTCTCAAACCCTCATTAGATTCCTTTTTCATTTATTTAATTAGGAAAAACCTCCCCCATACACATGTCTCATGTTCCCCTAGTTGCACCAAAAAATCAATTTTATTAATTAATTAATTATTCCTATTTCCCTCACCCACCTAAAAGAGTTCCTAAAAATGCTCCTCGGTGTCCCAATATTCCCTCTAATTTTTAAATGACTTACACCTTACTTAATTCCTAGTTGAGTTCATAAATAGAAAGTTCCAAGGGATAGATTCCTTACTAAGTTAAACATTCATATTTTTCTTTAAGTTTCCCCTTTTCCTTAAGTTTCCCTTTTTATTTAAGTTTCTTTTTCTTTTAAGTTTCCCCCTTTTTCCTTTTTAACCAAAAAACAATTTGGCAAGTGTAGATAAAAACAACCATTTACCCTTTTAATAAATTTAACCCTCCATTATAATTTTTACTTTAATAATTAAGTTTGAATTTCTTACCCCCCTTCTTGTTACATGTTTATTTAGTTTTTCTTTATCCACGAGTTCTACTTAGACCTAGGTTTTAATTTCACTAGCTGGGTGAAAATTTTTAAGGGAACTTTTAGTTAAGAAAATTTACTCAGACCATCATATATTTTAAGGCCGACCAGGTCCTAAGAGGCATATTTTTCTAGGCACTAGGTTTATTAACTTATCATAGTTAAAATTGTGATGTGCCCTTCAGGATGCACTACGTGCTCCAAGGGTGCCACTCACCTCTTTTCGTTTTCTTTGCATGGTGTGCCCTTCAAGAGGTACTACGTGCTCTAAGGATGCCACTCACCTCTTGACTCAATTTGGTATACATCAAACACCTAGAGTCAATACTCCTTCAGTTGATCTTGTGGGAGACTAAGGGCCTCTAAGGAATAAGAACAATGCCTTATTTCGTTCCCCTTAGAATCATCATGAGAGACTGTCACAGTCTACCCTCACGACATCATGGGTCTTCTCTAACTAGGTAATAGTTAATCTATAGTTCGAGCCATGGGGGGAGTGCTACTAGGTTATGGTAGGGCTGCTACCACACCTCTCCCTCAGTGTCTTTGGTTGTTGCGCATGACCCCTCTACTTCAAATGTGAGTCTGGTCGGCAAGCTATCGTCAGCCTACATCCATCAACGAATCATGTCATCAATAATAATCAATCATCATAACATCTAATCATATGTACATATGTCACATCAACAATCATTCAAATCCTGCAGTCCACTCCCTGACTCGATCCAGAGTCCAAGGGGTTTCATCGATGCTTATGCATCCTCAATGTCCAGAGTCCTACACACTCAGGAGAACCTAGTCAATAACACCTGTCTATGTAAATACAACAAAATAACATATCATCAAATCCACAATATCTCATAATCATAGTCAAAATGACCAATAGTATAATAACCCAGATCACTTGCACGCAAGTGTCCTCAAAGAATAAGTTTTATCAGTGAATGCAAGAGAGGGATGTTGCAAAAATTGACTTGATAATATAAATTCCAATTAAAATGTCAGGAGAAAATCCAAGGGATGCTTCCCCTTATTTGTGGATGGAATTCCTAGTCATGACCCAATGGATGTTTCCTTAATTTTGTGGATGGAATCTATGTTAGTCCTTCCTTGCCATTCCCTGAAGTATCTAGATTATAGGGTAGCTCAAATATAATCCACAATAGTGATTGATAACCCCAAGGAACTGTACCATATTTGAATCAATAACATATGGTCTCCCCTCAACATCATGATTTAGATGGATGGTTTGACAAATTGAGCTAACCCTCGCATGTGTGCATGTTCTCCAATGTTTATTTTTTGTTATTATTATTATTAAAATGTTTCATGCCATATTATCCTTACTCATACACATTACACATTAGAGGGAAGCTCAACTACCATCCACAATAGTGGTCAATAACCCCAAGGGACTTGACCATATTTGTGTGTGTGTGTGTATGTTTTCCAATACTTAATTGTTATTAGTCTCTCTCTCTCTCTCTCTCTCTCTCTCTCTCTCTCTCTCTCTGTTCCAATATTTATTTTTTATTAGTCTTTTCCAATATTTATTTTTCATTAGTGTGTGTGTGTTCCAATAATTATTTGTTATTAGTTTTTTCCACTATTTATTTGTGTGCGTGTGTTCCCAAATATTTATGTGTTATTAGTGTGAGTATGTGAGTGTGCGTGTGTGTGTGTTATTCAATGTGTATTTGAATGTTTCATGATTTCTCATCCTTATGCACAAACATTACACGTCCAACAAAACTTCCATGTGAATGGATTCTCAATATATGTTAATTATTGATTATGAGTTCCATGGAATTTTTTATTTACTCATATTATATAACAATAATTGGTATATTCAAAGTACTTAGAGAGGAGAGACACCATACAACTAAGTGAATGGTCAAATAAATGAAAGATCTCAATCCAAGTTAAATGGAAATAATTGTTACAGCATGTTAATTGAAATATATTAGTAGTCATAAATGCTTTGTCAATTTTGTTGAAGCCTTTGATCTAGTCCTTGAATAAAACTTTGGGACATAATGGAGAGAGTATAAATTACACTTGAGTGGATAGAAGAAACTATAAGCTTGTATAAGAAGGTCTCTACATAATTGGTGGTACCCATAGATGATAAAAATGGAAGCAAGAAAGTCCAAATCAACATTAATACCAGGGTCTACTAAGGATGTCAATCCACTCTCTCCAACACTATTTAGTCTATTTGTAGATAAGTTAGAATATTGAATCAAGAAGTATGGGGTAGGATAAATATGCATAATATGTTATGCTTTCTTATTTTTGATTTATGCAAAGGATGTTGTGTTATTGACGAAGCAAAAAGAGTCTACAAAAACATCTTGATTCCCTAAACAAATTTTCAATTACTCCAAAATGAACATTAATGTAAACAAAATAATGGTAATGGTACTAGGTATTTGGGATAGGTTATCGATCAGGTGTAGATTGAATGGTTGAGAGAAACTTTTTTCTCCTCCCGCTCTTGAGTTCAAATCCCATTTTGTGACATACTTTCTCTCTTCATGAGCCAATTGTTCATTGTTGACCTAGTCTTGAGCCTTGAAGAATCTAGTTTACCATGAATACCATATTTGGAATAATAGGAAGTATTCAATAGATTTCCTCATGAATGAAGAATCTGGTTGACTGTAAATGCCATCATTGGAATGAGAGGAAGTACTCAATTAATTTCCTTGGAAGTGCATTACATGAAGGAAAAAACGAAAGTAGGGAGAGAGAGAGAGAGAGGTATTTGAGATAAGGATATAACCATGACATTTAATGGTGACATATAGGAGGTAGTTTCTTCAAACAAGAACTTGGGCCTTCAATTTGAGTAGAGTTATAACTAGAACTCTTATGTGGGGAAATGTGTAATATGAAGTATTTCTATTCTATGCAAAGTAAATGTATACAAGTTAGGTGGATTTATATATAGAGGAAAGGTTTTTTCATAAGTAGATTAACATTAGATATAAAAACATTATGTTAAACAAAATAAGGCATAAGGACACAAACATATCACCCCACCAAGCAAAGATAATGACTAGAAAGTGACAAAGTTTAAATGGTTGAATAAATGGGGAATTGAAAAAGATGATTTGTGACATGAATATTTAAATATTCTAAACTTAGGAACAAAACAAAGTGACAAAAATTTGTATGCACAAAAAGCATATAATTTGTTAATTTAAACTATGTTCTCATCACTTAGGAGTTGTCACCCAGTAATTGAAACAAGGAAATGGAAAAACACAAACCCAAAAGAACATGGATAATAGATGATTAAATACATGTGAAGTTACATTATCTTATTATCCCATGTAAAATAAACAAAACACTCAGTTAACCATGAATATTTTAATGACTTACATCGCCTGTTAAATCTTCTAGTTATAAAATAGTTATATATCAATAATGTTTTAAAACACTACCAAAACGTAAATATAGAAAGAGGATCTTATGAGGAGCAATTTATATGCTAGACATTACACTGAAAAATTGAATTAGTCGGTCTATATAGATTTGTACTCTCAATCCTAACTCCAATTGAATGCCCCCCTCCATATTTGGGGGAAATCATGGCTACTTACTTCAATAACCAATCCCATACAACTGAATGATATATAAATCATCATTAAGAATCTTATTGTTCTTATATTTCTCTTATATTGATTTGAGATTTATTTCCTTTCTTATTGGTCTATACATTCTTGATATATTTACCCATAAAGAAGAGTTATGGGACTTTCCATCCACACCACGCATTATTGCAAGTTAGGACATCCTTCAGATTAAAAAAACATCACATTGACATCAAAACTCCCCATGTAAACTTTTGTGATTCTTCGTACAAAAGTAAATTGAGTGGCTGAGAGGAAATTTGTTATCCTCCCCCTCTAGGGTTCAAATCCCATTTTGTGACATGATTTCTCTCTTCATGAGCCAATTGTTCATTATTGGCCTAGCCTTGAGCCTTGAAGAATCTATTTTACCATGAATTCCATCCTTAGAATGAAAGGAAGTACTCAATGGTTTCCTCGGGAATGAAGAATATGGTTTATCATAAATACCATCGTTGGAATGAGAGGAAGTACTCAAATAATTTCCTTGGAAGTGCATTACATGAAAGAAAAAAGGAAAGAACGAAAGAAAAAGAGAGAGAGAGAGAGAGATAAAAGAGGAAGGTATATGAGATAAGGATATAACCATCACATTTAATGGTGACATATTGGAGGTAATTTCTTCTTACAAGAAATTAGGCCTTGAATTTGATTAGAGTTATAACTAGAACTCTTATGTGGAGAAATGTGTAATAAGAAGAATTTATATTTTATGCAAGTATAGGAGTTAGGTGGAGTTGGATCTAGAGGAAAGGTTGTGGAGTTGGATCTAGAGGAATTTTTTTTAAGAGGTAAGTAAACATTAGACATAGAAACATTATTTTAAAAAAAATAAGGCATAAGGCCACAAAGATATTACCTCCTCAAACAAAGGTAACACTGTGAAATTTACAAGATTGAAATGACTAAGTAAATGGGGAATTTAAGAAGATGATTTCTAACATAAACATTTAAGCAACATTCTAAACTTAGGACTAAAACAAAGTGATGAAAAATCTTTATGCATACAAAAAAAACATATAATTTGTTAATTCACTCTATATTCTAATCACTTAGTAGTTATCACCCATTAGTTGAAACAGTGATATTGAAAAACATAAACCCAAAAGAACATGGATAATATATGTGACTTTGCATTATTCTATGTACAAATTAAAAAAAAAAAAACTCAATTAGTCATAACAATACTTCCATAGCTTATTAAATCTCAAAAAAACAGTACTTATAAATACTCAGTTCGTCATAAAGATTTTAATACCTTCCTTAACTTATTAAACAGTCAATTGGTCATAAAGATACTTCCATAGCTTATTAAATATCAAAAAAACAGTAGTTATAAATACTCAGTTCATGATAAAGATTTTAATACCTTCCCTAATTTATTAGTCCCTACGGAGGGACTATAGCGATCAGTTCAACGTTGACCTTGTATTACTTTTGTTGTGGGTCATCAGAGTGGATGTGTTGAATCCTTTGTGGATTTTTCATATTCACATATTCGTAGTTATGGTGTGGGTCCTCAAAGTGGATGTGTTGAATCCTTGTTGCTTCATTTATTTTGATGACTTTACAATGTTTGGTTGGTCATTGTAAATGGTGGTCGGGTTGTTGTTTTTTTGTTGCGAGGTTTGGTTGTTTCATACACCATTGTGAATGGTCACAAGCCTATCTTGATTTTGTTGGCGACCTATAATATGTCGCTTGTGTTGCTAAAATTCTCCAAGTCAATTTATAAAGTTGTGATAATTATGAAAGCTAAAAGTTCTAAAGAGTCTTGGTTGTCATTTGTGTCACTAAGGTATTTCCAGCAGTTAATTTGACCTCAGATGCTCCTTGTTGTCTTCATATTGACTTGTTGTTGGTAGGTGCGAATGGGTGCTCGTCTTGGTTATGCATTGATGGGCACACAAATGAGGATTTGGTTGTTCATGGTTATTTATTTCATTCCTTGCTAGGTTTTTGTTAGAAAAAATTGGGCACTTTTGCGGGTTGTTGGTCTAGCTGGAAAAGTATTAACAAAAGGGAATGTTATTTTCCCCTAGTGCTTGGGATGGTGAAAGTTGAATTTGGTTACAATGTCCTAGACTATGGCTTGGAAATTTCTTAGACTGAATTTATGCATCCTAATAGTGGAAACGAGGTAAGATTTGATTATTTCCTTGCATTGAACTTGAAATATTGGACTTGAAGGTGTGATTGGATTTTTTGAAGTAACAATGGTTTTGGTGGTCTCTATATTCACTGTGCAGTAGTTTTCTTGGAATTCTTATTTCTCTTCCATGGTGCCCACCAAAGGCCCATTGTTTGTACCTAGAGAAGGCTCATTGCTTGATACAATGCTAGGTACAAACAATAGGCCTTATCTAGGCACAAACAATAGGCCTTCAGTGGGCACCATGGAAGAGAAATAGGAATCCCAAGAAAACAATTACACAATGAATATAGAGACTACCAAAATCATTGTTACTTCAAAAAACCAATCACACCTTCAAGTTCAATCTTTCAAGTTCAATGCAAGGAAAGAATCGAAGCTTACCTCATTTTCACTGTTAGGATGTAGAAATTTAGTCTAAGAAAATTCCAAGCCATAGTCTAGGACACTCTTGTTGGACACACCGACCACACTTAGAGGGGGGGGTGAATGAGTGTGGAGCTCTTTTCCCAAAACTTCCCTCGTACACAAAACTCATTACTTAGCAATCACTTATTTACTCATTACTTATTGTTGTCATTTATAACCAATTAGATATGAACATATATCAGCAATATATCATTAACAAATCATCACCAAAAGGAACACAAAGGACACAACATGTATGTACAATTTTCTTGTTATTACGGACTTCAATCCTTGGGGGTTTTTAGAAACAACTGAATAGAGTACAGCTCTACAAGAGCACCATCTCTATATGAAAGACTCAACTTACATCCTCATCACCAATTGATATGAGGCAACAATCCTCCATAGATATCAATTTGTCATAGGTACGTGACCTATCAGTAGTGCAGCCCACATGTGTATGTGCCTTGTATCACTACAGCCCGCATATGTATGCGGTCAGTTTGTATTACAGCCTGCATATGCCTTCTAAGTCACTTAGGGTTTTCTCTTCAAAATCAACTCAGATCCTTTGCAACTTGAAATCATATTCTCTTCTGTCGTTCACTGTACAAATTGACCCACATCCAGTCACAACACATCCAAGCTCTCCAATAACTTATTCATGTTACTCAACCATACAATATGAATGCTACTCAATCATGTATAAGAAACCAGTATATTGTAGCAATCATATCAGCACTGAATCATAAGAGTGATGCTCACTCCATCAAACAACACAAATCACATCATAACAACCATACCAAGAATTCCTAAAGCATTTACCACATAACAAGCAATAGTATCCATCAAGAAAATAATATAACCATACCATAATTTCCATGGCAGATCTGAGCCCATAGAATGCAGATATGGAACCTGTTGTAGTCTTCAAGAGCATGTTCTCAGCTCAACCACTACTCTCCATGACTTCATCCATTGTATCCACCCTGTCTTCATACAACCCATGTATCAAAGCGCCCTGGCTCACTTTATCTTGCGTACACCTCAGAAACTAGGGTTTCTAGGCCTCCGAGAATTTTTCCTTCATGATCTCAGACATTGCCGAAACTTTAATGCATCCATGAGATCATCCTCACAATATCTCTCGGAATAGGTCTTCAATTCATGCTCAAGAGATACACAAAGATCCTCTAAAATGTGCATTTCATAAGAGACCCTTGCCTCTTATTTATACTCTTCATCTTCTAGGTCACTTAACCCACTTCTAGGTCACTTAACCTATTTTCCTCATTTTAGGGTTAACCACTTTCCATAATTAGAAAGTTCTCCATTACTTTATCATTTAAATATTCCTCCTTGACTTTGTCACCTCACTTTATCATTTA
>SNQJ01S0020320.1:93728-113325 GCA_010110895.2 Picea sitchensis | reverse complement strand
TCTGGCCTCTTCTAGTTGAGCTCTTAAATTCTTGATGACCTGTTGATCCTTTTCAGAACCTTGAACACTTTCCTTTTGGTTCATCAATTCTTCATTGGATGACTTGTTTTCTTCTCTTTCTTTCTTTAGATATTTAATTGCACTGATCAATTTTTCTATGTAATATTTTCTTCATCTCGTTTTATTACCAATCTTGCGATCTCTGGTACCTGGTTTTTGTTCACTTGTTATTCCTATTTTCTTATCCATACTTTCTTATAACTGATATCATTATTCTCTTTCATGGAAGTATCGATCATTCTTTTACAATCACTGGCTATGTGTCCATAGCTATGACATTTGTAACACTCAATGTTACGTGCGACCACATAGGCACTTCTTGCTTGAACATTTCTTTTATAGTCCCTGCAATATGCAACCTTATGTCCAAAGTTATTACAATAAAAAAAATGACCATAAAATAATTTTTCATACCTGGGAGTGAATGATCTTATTTGTGGTGTAGTCCTTCTGAATTTTTTCCTTAAGTAATCATGATCATGATTGAATCTTTTTTTTGGCTTGAACATGGATAGTCTTCTTGAAGATTTATCTTCAATAGTTTTCTTAGATTATGGTTGACCATGATTCCTTCCTTTGAGTACTTCTACATAACTCTTTCTATTTGCTTCATTCTTCTTTTCTAGAAACCTAGAGTGATTCTCTTCATTCTCTATAACCAATGTGGATGTTTCTGTCTCTTCAACATTCTTGTTGAGCTTGACGATTTTACTTCTCAATGTGAAAAAATATTCTTCAAGCTTCTCAACCTCTTCTTCTTTCTTCATTATCTGAGACTTCATGACCTCTTATGTTATCTTTGCTTCTTCAAGTTGGATTTTCAATGTAATTATTTCTTCTTCCAAACTTCTCTCTTCTTGACCAAACTCTTCCTCAAGTTGGTTTAAGTCATTGGTTCTTTCCTTGAGATGATCCATCAATATATTTTGTCTCTTTTAATTCATATGAATAATATCTTTGACATCTATCCATTCTCATATTACATTTGACATCAATCATCAATCAATTAATCCTTTGGCATCAATCAATCAAACCTCACCATCCAAGTTTAGTTGTCTAGGGTTATTTATTACATCCCTTGCTAGGTTTTTGTTATAAAAATTTGGGCACTTTTGAGGGTTGTTGGTCTAGTTGGATTTTTTTTATCAAAAGGGTTTGTTATTTTCCCCTAGTGCTTGGGATGGTGAAAGTTGAATTTGGTTAGAGTGTCCTATAATCTAGCTTAGAATTTTCCTAGACTCGATTTTTGCATCGTAATAGTGGAAACTAGGTAAGACTCAATTATTTCCTTGAATTGAACTTGAAATATTCTATTTGAAGGTGTGATTAGTTTTTTTTTAAGTAACAATGGCTTTGGTAGTCTCTATATTTATTGTGCAATTTTTTTCTTGGGATTTCTATTTCTTTTCCATGGTGACCACCGAAGGGGCACTGTTTGTACCTAGCATTGGATCATCTGTCATAACTTCCCTAGGTCCTCTACTTAAATATAGTACACCACTTTTCGTATTTTCAAATTCTAATTTGTGCAATGTTGGGATTTTTAGAGAGGGAGTTCATTGTCCCTCTACCTATGTTGATTGGGTGAAATCTATTTGAAAATTGAAGTATTTATTTTTGCTGTCGAAATAAAGGAATAAAAACTATGGGTTTCTACTTATACATCTTTTCCACTTGAATTTTTTTACCATGCGATGTGCTTAACCTACAAATAAATTCCAAATTGTTTGCTTGGGGCTTCTATTTTTTAATGGTTTTCATTGATGTATTGTTTGACTCTATTATTGTAGCATACATTGCAACTGTCATAGGGCATGTGCTCAAATATTGATAGATTTTAAATTGTGCAGGCTTGAGCTATTTAGAGAGGTAATATGTTTTCCCCTATATCTCTATTGTTTAAAAGAAAGTATTTCAAAATTGAAATTGTTTTTATGTAAGAAGAAATGAATAGATATTGTGGATTTTAGTTTCTATGACTTGCCCATTTGAATTTTTTTAATATGTAAGGTACTTAGCCTTCTATTTATTTGAACCTATTATAAATAATTTTGTAGCTAGAAGAACTGAGTTGTGTCCATATTTTCATCTTGAGAGAAGGTTTTTTTCCCAAATCCATTCTTGCTAGGGTTTATACCATATTTGTTGAGAGCTTGAATGTATTGATTATGTTTGAATCCCTGAGATTTTCGAGTTTCTATTATGTTTGATTGTGTTTGTATTTACATATGTCATGTATTTTCCATCTATGTCTTTTGTTGAAAATAACCCTATTTGAAAATTGAAGTTTTGTTGATTGTAATGTAAGAACACAGTAGTGCAACTTCTCGTTTTTTATTTATGGGGATTTACTATTTGAATTTTTTATCATGAAATTAAAAGGGAATAAATGGTTTGCTTGCTAGGAGGAATTTCTTATCATTTATTCCTCCTAGAAAGCAAACCAAATGAGTACCACAGGCTGAAATCCAAGGTTCCCTTTAGATATCTAAATATTTTTTTCACTTATTGCACATGATTTTATTTTGGTGCAACTTGAAATGGTGTAACCAATCCTACTTCTTACATAATGTCCATCCTTGATGCTATCAGATATAGTAGGTTTCCAATCATTGACTTGTACAATGTTTGATTTTCTTTTGGAGATTCATCATCTTTGCTCAATTTACAACCTGTAACCATGGGTGTGTTGAATGGTACATAATATTTTATTCTAAACTTCTTGGACATTTCCTTGATATAATTGGTTTGTGAAATGAATATGCGTTTATCAAATTGAAAAAATTTAAACCAAGAAAGAATGGCAATTCACCAAACATAGACATCTCAAATTCCTTTTGCATTTCTATTGCAAACTCTTGGCACATTTTGTTCACATTTCCTCTAAAAATGATGTCATCTACATAAACCACAACAATCAACTAATTTTATCCTATTGTCTAGATGTACAGATTATTGTCAACAATTTCCTTTTTGAAGCCTTGTTGTTGTAGATATTTGTCTAGTCTTGAATACTAGGCTACGAGAGCTTGTTTTATCCCATAGAGTGTTTTCTTCAATATGCATACACGATCCTTATTTTTTGATAATGAGACTCCTTTTTATCTTTCAATGTATACTTCTTCCTCTAAATTTCCATTGAGAAAGGTGGACTTGACATCCATTTGATAAACTTTGAATTTATTGAAACATGCAAATGACAAAAACATTTTGATAGCTTCTACTCTTGCAACCAAGGAAACGTTTTCTTCAAAATCAATACCTTCAACTTGAGAATAGAATTTACAAAAAAATCTTGTTTTATTTCTTATTGCTTGTCCATGTTCATTCAACTTGTTCCTAAAAACTGTTGGAGAAAATTATTTTTTTGGCACACTAGTTCAATCAGAGTTAATTGACTAGTTCTATTTTAGACTTTCTATTTTAGATCATCACTATTATGCTATTATGCATGCATGCATTCTGCTATTATGAAATGTTATGTCCTACAAATGAGTGTATTTCACTCATTCATTGTATCGTATTGATCATCATCTATGTATCAATCATCAACTCATTGGAGTGGTGTGAATATATTTTCTCATTCTTCCATATTGAATCTCTCTTCCTTTCTTGATAAGATTTGTGTGTACTTTCTTTAGCTAGATCTCCAGTGCAGGTTTCGATGAAACATTGACAAAATCCCACTTGGTTCCAATCACATTTTTATCTTTTGGTCTTGGAACAAATTCACATGTCTCATTCCTCTCAATTTGATTCATCTCTTCTTCCATGACATCAATATAATGCTTGAGTTTTCTAGCTTTCGTAAAGTTCTCAGGCTCTATTTTAGATAGCAAAGAGAAGTTTGCATGTTCTTGTGCACTTTCTAGTCTTCTTATAGTCTGAACTCTAGTATCTTTATCACCAAGAATTAAATTTTCTGAATGATTCTTTCTGACAAATCTAAATGGTGTCTTTGTATCTTGATGTTCAGATTCTTCTTTTTATTTTCTCTCCTTATTTTTCTTCTTCTTATTTGTAGTTTGGCTCCTCTATTTGAGCATGTGCTTTCACTTTATGATGCCCTACTTTATCCACTTTCACATTGGCACTCTATGATTTTTCCCAATGCTTTACTATAACATCGATAAGCCTCACTTCTTGATGAATAACCAAGAAAGATACCTTCATCAACTTTGGAGTAAAATTTTCCCAAGTCCTCATCATCTCTCTTTATGTAGTACTTGATTCCAAAATATTTGAAGTATTTAACTGTTGTTGGTCTACCCTTCCATAATTCATAAGGTGTTTTGTTGTTGTTAACTCTGATTTTCCCTCTATTCAGAATGTAGACTATGGTGTTGACCATGAAGGACAGTTTGCACAAGCATAGATTCCTCCTTCTTTTTATTTTCTTGATCTTTTCCAAGATCTTATTGGTTCTTTCAAAATTGAAATTGTTTATATGTAAGAAGAAATGAATAGAGATTGTGTATTTTAGCTTCTATGAATTTCCCATTTGAATTTTTTTTACTATGCAATGTATGTATCCTTCTATTGATTTGAACCTATTATAAATAATTTTGTAGCTAGAAGAATTGAGTTGTGTCCATATTTTCATCTCGAGAGAAGGTCTTTTTCCCAAATCCATTCCTACTAAGGTCTATACCATATTTCTTAAGAGATTGAGTGTATTCATGATGTTTGAATCCCTGAGATTTTTGAATTTCTATTATGTTTGATTGTGTTTGTATTTACATATGTCATGTATTTTCCATCTATGTATTTTGTTGAAAAGAACCTTTTTCTAGTGCAAGTTGTAGGTTTGGAAAATCCAGAACCAACCACAAATCAAGTGCTACAACTTGGTAATCCTACACCCAATTTCACCTCGATATAGGTCCCGCACTTCAAGGGTGACTATGTCACTCTAGAGAGGCAATCCTGGTGACCCTAGGGGGGATTGAGATGGATATGGATATGAATGGAAGTGAATCCCCTAGAGGTCAATTCTAAGTGGAGTGAAATGTGTGGAATGAAGTCTTGGGAAGTTCCAATGGTTTCCAAGTATGTTGAGTAACCTGTAAAAGATGAGATACCTACCCGAGACACAAGAAAATACATTTTGCAATGATGTATGTTAGTTGGATCAACAGGTTAATATTTTTGTCCCTAATTTGTAGAAATATATAACAATATATATCACCAAGAAAATGGCACTATAATTTTCTCCATAAATGCTAAATATCAAGTAGAAAATGCAAGAGAAAAACTAGTAAATGACTAGCTAAACTCTAGATGAAAAAGAAATATTTTTAGCATGAAAAATAAAGTTGTTGTAAACACTTATATGAATCCAATTATATCATCCTTATGGATGTAACATTCAATTTACTACAGAAATAAATTCAACCACTAAAATCCCCTCAAACTTTTCCAAAAGGTACGTTGGACCAAGGAGAAAAGGTGTGCAAACTTTGAGCAAAATCCAATGGTTGATGAGAGAGTTATTCAAGAAAATGAGTTAGGTTTCTATAGCTCTAATGGCTGAAGATGTAATTTTGCAACAAAATCAAGAAGTAGTGGGATATAGGGGATGCCTTAGTATGGGAATAATCCTCTCAATGAGGCCAACCAACTTCAAGCAAGAAACCTTTCAAAAGATAAAAAATTGTGTTTCCCAAGGAAATGATTGTATATCTCCAATGAAAAAAAGTATGACCAATTCCTTTACTATTGGGTTAATGGAGTCAAATAAACAATGATCTAGAGAATCTACCTCCTTGTGGGTGTAATCCCTTTTACTTCCCAAGGAAAGTTTTTCTAACTAGGGTTTAGGCTAAGAGGGTATATGCCCTTATACTTCTCTTAGCAAACCCTTGTAAATCAATGAGAAGAAGCATAAAATGATGAAGAATATGGTGGGGGTGTATGCCCTTATACTCCCTACCTATATCCTAGCATAACAATACTTGACTTTAAAAAACAATAGCATAATAGTAAAAGGCCATACCAAGATTAGGAGGAATGCCAACACAATCCACCATAAGAGCTACAAAACATCATCCAAGGATAGAGCCTCACTCCTCAGTCAATCGTTCATTAATATAGCCATAAAAAAGTGCACAAGAGACAAAAACAACCAAGTTTAGTGAAAATTTCAGACCAAATCCTCTCACAATGAGGGAGAGTTATCCAAAAAAAATAAATTCGTATGATCTCTATTTATACAAAATGTAGCTAACATAGTTTCTCCACGTACTTTAGGGTAAAACACACTATTAGGGGTGGGTTTCAAAACTATGACCATCTGTGGTGGTAAGTTGGTTTTCCATTTGTGCAAAGGGTATTTCTAGCCATGTAGTCTTTCGGCACTCCATATATGCAACCTTAGGGCCTCAAGACATAATCTCCTTAGTTATCCACAAAATGGGGAGAACATCTGGCTCCTACTTGGGGACATGTGCTCATTGTAGAGTGCATGAGAACCACAACATTTCCTGGTAGATCTTTTCCTACAAGGAAACATCAAACTGTCAAGTGGAGCATGGCCTACTCATCCTCGTTCTCATATGATCATAATCTAATCTAGAAAAAGAAAATTTGACAATTTTTCAAAAATTTCTAAACTAAGCATAAATGAATATGCAAGTAGAGAAAAATGAAAATTAGATGTATATAAACTAACATGAGAAATCAAGATGAAAATTCAAGGAAAACAAGATGACTTATGTACTTACCTAGGGCCCTAGGGCCCTGAAGATCATGTGTTGGATGATTTCAAGTGAATTCATACAACCAATGTAATGATTTTATCATCTCATCAAAGTATCTCTCCCTATGCTTAATCATATAATACAACATGGATAATTTAAGCACATAATAATCATGAGTATAAACACATATATAATCGATCATGAAAAAAAACTCATGAATATGGGTGGGAGGGAGAAAATCATGTTGGAAAGAGAAACCATCAACCTGACCATCCCTCCTAAAAGTGTAGCCACAAGACTTATCAATCCATCTTTGAAAGGGGATACTATATGTAGACAAAGGAGAATATTCATCATCGCATAAAGACTCACTTCTTGTCGAGGGCCAAGAGGATATGAGAGATTGGAAGAATACTGCATGAACTCTTGGAATAGAGGGTAAGTGGTAAGGAAAAATCTCCTGTGTAGAAAAGCATCGCCTCTTCCCCTTTGAATATCCATGATGAAAATACTTACTCTTTGAATAATGAACCTTTGAATTCTCTGAGGTGGCCACATCCTGGTATTTCTCAAAAATTGAGTACAATGGTCAGAAGTCCTCATAAGAAAAATCTGCATCCTCAAAAGGGTATGTACCAAAGGATGAATGAATATCATGCTGCGACAAGTCATCATCGAAAGGGAAGAACAAATTTGTAACCATGTCATCACTAGGATTCCAAACATTTGAACCATACATGCATGGAGGTCAGTCCTTTGAAAATGACATTTCAACCCCTTTTTCTTGAGAGATACCCTCAATGTCATAAATGGGATCTCTATCAATAATGAAGCAACCCACATCCCATCTACGTCTCCCAACCTGTATGAAATCATCAATGCATTCATCAACTATATTTGAGGGTTGTTCCTTGAATTCATCTGCATCATAGGAGATAATAATTTCCTCACAAAACTCGATAACTTCATTTTATTTAAAAGGGGAAGCATACAACAAAGTCTTGTTCAAGCCTTCTGCAAGAGAAACTTCATCAAGGTCCCTTTGGTAGTTTTCTTCATTTTCACAGTCATGGAACAAGGCATCATCAAAGTTTTCAAAAGGTTTATAACTTATCATTTTCTATTCCTGATGTGCAGGAGGAGGAGAGGTCTAGATGTCCTCATCAAGTGGAAGAGAATATACTTCATCTTCATCATACATTTCATTTGGATCTTCTTCATCGAGATCTTCTTCAAGATTTTCTTCATATATTATCTCATCATCGATCAGAAAACCTTCTCTACAAAGAGTGTGTTTGAGCTCTTGGAAAGCATCTTGCAAACTTTGAGTAGCTGGCCGATAATGCATGAGAAATTATTCAATTAGATTTGTATAAGAAGGGATACTCTTTAGATCACATTAGTGTGCAAACCAATCTTTTTGAATTGATTCCAATGAAGACACAAAAAATTTCATCAAAACATATTCATTTAGCACATTTAAGCTTGAAGTATACTTCATATAATTCACGACATGGGTGACTGCTAGAGTTGGATCATCGTCAAATTTGGGGCAACTTTCCCTCCACTTCAGGGAACAATTATTTTGATATCCAAGAATATTTTAAACATCAAAGTAGGGATAAACCTTGTAGAATTCCCATGGTAAGTCTCGTGAGGCCATGGTTCCATTACTTAGGGTAATACATCAATAGAGTCGCCAGATGAGCTCAAGGCTCACCAAAGGATGGAAAATGATAAGGGAAAAGTGGGCTCTAGGAAGGTGGAGTAGCCAGATGAGCTTCAGGATGAGCTCATCAAGGAGGGTGTAAAGGGAACATCCCTCAAGTGGAGTCATCAGGAAAGATAAGAGAAAGGCTTTGGGACATCTTACCAAAGTTTCGTTAGGGTACGAAGAAGATTAAAAATCTTCCCTAACAACGACACCAAAATGTTATAGCGCAAGTTGTAGGTTGGTAAAACCCCGACTCAACCACAAAGAAAGTGCTACAACTTGGTAATCCTACACCCAATGTCACCTCAATGTAGGTCCCACACTTTAAGGGTGATTAGGTCACTCTAGGGAGGTGATCCCAGTGACCCTAGGTGGATTGATATGTATATGGAGATGAATGGAAGTGAAGGCCCTAGATTTCAAGTCTAATTGGAGTGAAATATGTGGAATGAATTCTTGGGAGGGTCCAAGGGTTTCCAAGTATGTTGAGTAACCTGTAAATGATGAAATACCTACTCGAGACACAAGAAAAGACACTTTGCAATGATGCATGTTAGTTGGATTAGAAAGTTAAGCTAGTTGTACCTAATTTGCAGAAATAGATAACAGTATATATCAGAAATAAAATGGTACTATAAGTTGCTCCATAAATGCTAAAGATCAAGTAGAAAATGCAAGAGAAAGACTAGTAAATGACTAGCTAAACTCAATATTCTTAGAATGAAAGATAAGGCTGTTGTAAACACTTGTCAGCAACAAATTATATCAGCCTTATGGTTGTAACATTCAATGTATTACAAAAAGAAAATCATTCGCTGAAATCCCCTCAAAATTTTCCAAAACGTGCGTTGGACCAAGGAGAAAAGGTGTGCAAACTTTGAGCAAAATCCAATGATTGATAAGAGAGTTATTCAAGCAAATGAGTTAGGGTATCTGCATCCCTAATGGATGAATATTTAATTTTTTAATAGCAGCAAGAAGTAGTGGGATTGAGGGGACACCCTAGTAGGGGAGGACTCCTCTCAATGAGGCCAACCAACTTCAAGCAACAAACCTTTCAAAAGATCAAAAATTGTGTTTCCCAAGGCAATGATTTTATATCTCCAATGCAAAAAAACATTACTAGTGCCTTTAATATTGGGTTAATGGAGACAAATGAAAAATGATCGAGAGAAGTTGCCTTCTTGGGGGTGTATTACCCTTTTACTTCCCAAGGCAAGTTTCTCTAACTAGGGTTTAGGATAAGAGGTTGTATGCCCTTATACTTCTCTTAGAAAACCCTTGTAAATCAATGAGATGAAGCATACAATGATGAATACTATGGTGGAGGTGTATTCCCTTATACTTCCCACATATATCCTAGCATAACAATACTTGACTTGAAAAAAAATGATAACATAATAGTATAATATGATACCAAGATCGAGAGAAATGCCAAGATAATCCACCATAAGAGCTAGAAAACATCATTCAAGGATAGTGCCTCAATCCTCCATCAACCATTAATTAATATAGCCATAAAAAAGTGCACAAGAGACAAAAACAACCAAGTGTAGAGAAAATTCCAGATGAAATCTTCTCACAATGAGGGTGAGTTATCCAAAAAATATGAGATCTTATGATCTTTATTTATACAAAATGTAGCTAACATAGTTTGTCCACATAGTTTAGGGTAAAACACATTATTAGGGATTAACAACCCTAATCTTTCTTCTTTGTACAAAATAATACTAAACCATTCCTTTAAAATTTTACTTTTGCACAAATAAAACCCTAATTTAGAAGGATGTCTCCCCTTTAGGGGATGTTTTTCCACTTTAAGGAAGTCGTTGGTGTTATAGAAGCATGGGTAGGCCTCCAAAGGCCACATGTCAAGAATATAAGCACTCTTATCATGGTGAATACTCTCTTCTACTCAAAACTTCCATGTGTCAAAAGAGTGGCACCCCACAACCATGCCCTATCCCCAAAATCATGACGTCAAGCTCAAAAATAGGACGTTTTTCCCCTCCTGGGAAAATAATTTGGCAAGTGAGGGCTTGGCTATGTCATTCAAGTCATCAAGGACTTCCAAGCATGATCTCTCTCATCCAGAATGTGAGCCCGTGTCATCCAACCTGTGGGTTTGTATCCCCATGGAAGCCCAAGCTAGGATTGTTCTCCCAAAATTATCCACCAACTAGGTCTTGCAAAGAAAAATGAGCATGCCCTCTAAGGATCTCAAGTCATAACATCATGATAAGTGAATCCAATCAATAAATAATACATCCAAGCATATGCATCAAATATTACTATATCAAACAATTAACAACTCAAAGACATTATGTGACTTGTCAAGCTTGAATATGGGAGGGCTGATGAGGTGTCTTATTGGATAGATATTGCCCTAGGTGAAGGAGAGTTTCCAAGAGATTCCTCTCTAAGACATGTAAACTGGATGAAGTGGTCGGGGTCAAGACTCAATGGGCATAGGGATCATAACATACAAGGGTTTGTATTGTCTCATTCATGTGTTCCTTTGTAGAGGGTGTGTGGTACCTTCATCTGCAGTGCACTTTTTTCAAGCCCATCAATTGCCTTTTATCTTTCTTTCTTTATTTTATTTCAATATAGAATAATTAGAATTTGAAGGTCACTGCCTTGGCATGGCAACCAGATGATGGCAATGTCACCCACAAACACCTAATGGAAATGAGAAGGTTGGCTCGTGATGAGATCCCCTTTCTCTCAGCCATGCAACTGAAAGGCATTACCCTGATTTGGTGACCAGATGATGGTAATTTCATACCACTAGATATTCATGGACGTGATAGGTTGTCTCGTGATAGGTTTACTCAAAGATAAGGATTCAATTTCTTTCTTAAGTGATCCTTGGGTGAAGGATATGAAAGGTTTATACAAGGCTTTTATCTTTTACCCAACATCATCTGCTATGGGACTTCAACCCCTTCTTCCAATAGAATGAGCGACAACCCCTTCTTGGGTCAATACACCCTAAAATCCCAAGAGATAAGGAAATGGAGGGGAACGATGACGGAAAGTAGTAAGTATGGTTGGAAAGGGTATGATGGCTCATTAAGGGAGTTCCCAGTAGAAAAATCATCCCCAAATAAAACAACTTACTAGGGCACAATTTCAGCCACTAAGGTGAAGAAGGGAAAAAGGCATAATGTCCAAGCATATATCATGAAATCTAGAGCAATCTAAGATACAACATAATCAAATAGCTTAAATATTGAAATGATTCTCACCATAACACTGACTTGTAACTCATGGAGAAAGGCCCACTGCCTTCCAAAATCCATCTGGTGTGGTGGATGCCATCTGCAAAGTCAAAGAAGATATGGAGCTAAAGTTGGGATCGAAAGGATTTTTCATGATAATTTTCTCTTACTCCAAGGATAAGAACAAAAAACAATACAAAGGGTCGTATTTTTTAACTTTGTTGGGTTGCATATGAGATACTATATGGAATGATTATCTCGTGATAAAGGGGATTACACAGTGGCTCCAGTTTGGATTAGGCTCTACTCCTTACCCCGGGAATTCTTGCACCTGAAAAATCTAGAAGGAACTCAGAATACCCTAGGATCCTTTGTTAAACTTCTAGAGATCACCAAGATGAAAAAATGCCTGTCCTATGCACATATATACATCTACATGAAAGTGGAAGGATCCCTAATGGAATTAGTATTCATTTTCTACTAGGATGATGACTGGACGTGGATGTTGAAGGCTTCATCAGTATACTTAATAAGAGAAATGTGGGACAAAAAGGAAATAAACACATTGGGGAAACTTCCAAGAAAGAATAAAACAGTTTCCATGCACTTAAAACAGAATAAAACCAAATGGAGAACACAAAAGGAAAGGAAGCAGTGAGGGTAGGTCCCATCCCAACGAAATAAATAGTGGTTATTAAGAATGAAGAGATTCCAAGGTGACATCGCATGGAACAAAGCATAATAATATCCCCAACTCTTGAAGGGTAGATCAATATGCAAGATAGGGAGGACAAGGAAGAATCACAAGAGGAAGAAAAGTGGGAGGATGCCTCCCATAACATGGATATAGAATAAATGGAAATTGATATCAAATCCCTCATCGCAATTCATGGGGAGAAAGATATAAACAAGATGTAGGTGGGACAATTACAAAAATTACATCGAGAGATAATCAAAGGGAAAGGAAAAGGAAGCATTCAGGAGAATTTGAACTCATCATCAAGGAACTTGGGAATAAATACCAACCCTCTTAAGAATCCAAAAAACTTATGCAGGGAGGAGAAGAGAAAAGGACACAAACCTCATCGGCAAGTTTTGGAAGAAGCAGGAGAACTACTTATTGACTTCGGCCAAGTCATGAGACTTATGTATAATTCCTTCCTACCCCAACCCATATGTTAATCATGAAGATATTGTACTGGAATACGAGAGGATTGAATGCTCTATCCAAACATAGAATTCTTAATAAATAAAAAATAGTTTAAGAAAAAGGAGATCTAGTAATGATGCAAGAAACAAAATGTGATAGAAATACGATGAGGAGAATAACAAAAAAGATATGGAAAAATTGTGAAGTAGAATGTCTAGAAGGAGAGGGGGATTCTCAGGGACTAGAAATCGTTTAGGACCCAAACATCCTAAAGGTGGAGGTAACTTCTTAGAACCCAAGAATCCTCATGATTCACTATAAGAAATTAGGATCTGAAGAACAAGGATTCGTTTTGAATGCCTATGGTCCTCTAACTCCAGTGGTGAAAAGATATTCCATAGGGTAAACCTCATAGATCGTTCATCTCATGCAAGATCAACAATGGATTATACGGGGTTATTTCAACCTTATTATGTAATTGGAATATAAAAAAGGTGGAGTGCATAATATGGATGTGGAGAACATGCTATTCAAGGAGACCATAGAGAAATCAAGACTTATAAATCTAAAATCCAAGGGGGGAAGGTTCACTTGGAGTAATAGAAGAGGGGATCAAAGAAGGTAGTAGAGCGCCTGGATAGGTTCTTGGTCTCAAATACCTTATTCAAATTAAAGCAAGTGGTTGCAACATAAATCAAGCCTTTCTATGGATCTCACCACTGTCTAATTTCCCTCTGCTCGAAAATTTCCATGACTCCCTACCCTAAGCCTTTTAGATTTGAAAAATTCTAGTTACGGAACCTAGACTTCCTACAAAAGGTATTGGAATGGTGTAATGAGCAACCAAAATTATACATAACTCATATATACCAATTTTAACAAATATTAAAAAACACCAAATTATGCATCAAGAAATGGAAGGAGGTCTTCGAGAATATCTAGGGGGGGGAAATAAAGATGGAAGAAATAAAATACAGTTAATTCTTAATAGGAACTCCCAGGAACTAAATAGAAAGGAGGATTAGATCCGTCAGATTCTAAATGAAAGACACAAGCAGGAAGAGATCTTATATCATCCAAAATATTGAATCCATTGGCTTTAGGAATAGGACAAAAAAACTAAGTTCTTCCACAATTATGTTCTATGGAGAAGAAGCCAGAATCACATCAATTCTGTGTAGGATGAAGTGGGAGAATTATTGGGGAACCATAAGGACATTGAAAAATATCTAGTGAGACATTATAGTAACCTGCTAGCACAACCTAACATAAATAGGAGGGAGGCCACTCATAAGATAAAGTGATTTATCCCTAGCCTGATCTCACCAAGCATAGTCTCATGCACAAGGTGACTCTAGAGGAGGTAGAGGAAATAGTCAAAGAAATGTAGATCGAGAAGTCCTCAGGACCATATTCCTTCACCTTGGACTTCTTCCAATCCTGTTGGAGAATAATATGAAAATATGTTTGGGCAGTAGTAGAAGAATCTTGCTCATCTCAATCAATCTTACGGGCCTTCAACACTCCCTTTTTTACTCTCATCCCTAAAGAACGTGAAGCAAGGATTACAAATAAGCTTCACCTTATCTCTTTATGCAATGTTATATATAAATCATAAATAAAGTCATTGCAAACATATTTAAACCTACTTTGCAGGAAATTATTTTACCTAAGAAAGGGGGTTTTGTGGAAGGGAAACAAATATTGGATGGAATAATTGAGGCACTTGAAACTATTCATTACCTAAAATCCAGTGGTCAATTGGGTATGATTATTAAAGTAGACTTAGCTAAATCCCATGATAGAATAAATTGGAACTTCCTAAGAGAAATTTTGGGGGCTTTTGGCTTCAACCTAGCCTGGATTTCCTATATTTCAATTATGATCTCATCAGTCTTCTTTTCGATTCTTTTCAATCGCACCCCGTGGACAACTTTCAAAGCCTCTAGAGGAATTTTTGAGGGAGATCCCTTATCCCCTTACTTGTTTATAATATTGGAATAAGGGTTGGGCACTTTCATCAAGCTTTCCCTTGAGGAAGAGTCCTTGCAAGGCCTTCAACTTAGCCCCCATTCAGAACCTCTATCCCAACTCTAGTTTGTGAATGAGACCTTGTTGATGGGTTGACCCATGGTCAAGGAAGCATGATCCATAGAGAGAATCCTTGAGACCTTCATGGAAGCATCAGGAATGCAGATTAACCAGGAAAAATCCAAAATTGTCTTCTTTAACACCCTTATTTCTATCGAGCATAATATAATGAGAATCATGGGATTCCAAAGAGAATTCGTCCCCTCCAAGTACCTAGGATTCCCTCTCTTGGATGAAGTGATCTACAATACTTCTTGGCAGGAGATCCTCACCAAGTTGGAAGAGCATATCAATAGTTGGACCCATATATTCCTAACTTTACCCAGGAGGGTTCTCCTCATTAAGTTAGTTCTCTCAGCAGTGCATATCTACCTTTTCTTTGTTCTTGCATCCCCTACAAACATCCAACAATGAATTCGATCAATTCAAAGAAACTTCCTATGTGGAGGAGCCAAGCAGGGAAAAAAAATGGCCTTTGTTTTTTTGGGACAAAATCTGCACCCCAAAGCCCTAGGGGGTTTAGGCATTAGAGACCCCCAAAACATGGGTAAGGCGCTAGTATACTAAGTTTTATGGATATGGAACAAGAAACCTGAGGCTCTAGTATGGAAGGATAAATATGTAAAGGATAGACCACCCATAGAATGGATACTAATGGAAGGAGTAGTTTTTTTTATGTGAAATTTCACCAATTTGGCTAAATTTCAATTTTTTTGGAAGAAATTTAGGCTAAAAATTTTCATTTTTTCATTAAAATTAAAAGAGTTGTAGCCTAATTTATAATTATAGTTATGTATACACTTATATCTTTTCCCTAAATCTAAACATTTTCCATGAACAAATAATTGGTTTTCTTAATATTGTAGTATGCATCCCAATATTTTTTAGTATATTCCGTACATATGGATGATTAGTTAGTAGTAACTACTCTTGGGAAAACCATGAATTTGAAATTGAAGTCATGTAAATTTATATAGGACAAGAAAATGCTTTTAATAATTTACTTCTATTATTTTTTTCACTTCTTTCAACATGGAGACAGTATATCATGTTGTTTATTAATGCGTATAATTTTTTCCATGTATTTTTAAAGATATTTTTCACTTCCATTTTTTTAGTGTTATAAATTCTTTCTATGAAAGTTTTTTTTTCTCTAAATATTCTTTCATAATAATTTTTTTGTTAATTATTGTCAATAATGCACATGTGACAAATGAAATGGTGGTGTTGCCAAATTTTAAAGTTAGTAACAAGAAATCAGTCAATTATTACCTAAGATAAATGATATAATTTTTTTACAAATATGATTTGATTGGCAAATAATTTGATAAATTATGATTTATGTGGTTTGAAAAAAAAAACATTAATAAAAACCTGGACAGCGATAGTCCAACAACAAAAGAAATTCATGATAGCAAGTCGGCCCTATTGAGGATTCTTGGGAGCATATTCCTTCCGTGATAAATGAGAGGAAATATCAACAAATACAAGAAAGGATGATGGGAGCAGGTTGGAGGCGGGTTTACCAATTTTGGGAAGAGAACCCTAGCAACAACCAGTCGTTATAAAGATCCTGGAATAATTTAACGAAATGGCCAGTAGAATGGGAGGGGAACTCCCCCGAGGAGTTCGAGCTCACTCAACTCCAAAAACCTTTGTATACCAAACCAGGGAAAGACATCCTGAGATCGGGAAAAAAAGGACATGGAAACTTAGTATAAAATAAGCTTACCAGCACGGGACGGAACCTCAGACACTTCAAGTCACTAGTTTGGAGAAAAGTTTGGAATTCACACCAAAGGCCAAAAGTAGCGACCTTCTTATGGTTGGTAATCAACAGAAGGGACTTAACCTGGGACAGTATCACTAGGAGGGGATATGAAGTCCCTTCCATATGCTCAATGTGCTTCCAAGAAGGTGAAACAACGAACCACTTGTTCAACGCATGCATGATGGCGTCTTTCTCTTTGGGATAGAGAAGCCTGTCTTTTCCAAACCCTTGAGAGAATCAGGCATGACATTAGAAAAACTATTGAGTACTAGAGATCAAAGCTTTNGAAGGTGAAACAACGAACCACTTGTTCAACGCATGCATGATGGCGTCTTTCTCTTTGGGATAGAGAAGCCTGTCTTTTCCAAACCCTTGAGAGAATCAGGCATGACATTAGAAAAACTATTGAGTACTAGAGATCAAAGCTTTTTTTAAATCAAATCCTAAACAGAATTTGGATGTTATTCCCAAGTTTTTTACTCAGGAATATCTGGAAGGAAAGGAATAGAAGGAACTTCAAAAACCAGCATGGTAACCTAGAACAAATATGGCAAGGAATTCACTTTAATATTAAGGAAACAATTTCTTCCTCATCCTGGGAGGAAGAAGAATAGAGACCCACCTGTGAGGAAAGAGAGATTTTCAAAATTTGGCAATTAGGCAGAGACTAGAACTTTCACCATTCAAAAATAAATAAATCCCATAGAGATTTTCAAAATTTGGCAATTAGGCAGAGACTAGAACTTTCACCATATAAAAATAAATAAATCCCAAAAGGATCAAAAGTGTGAGAGAAGTGGGAGCACCCTTTCCCAGGATTCCTGAAATTAAACTTTGATGGAGTTCGAAAAGAAATCCTGACCCAACATGTGTAGAAGGCATATTTTGGGACTTAACCGGAGCAATTTGGAACTTCTTCACCATCAAAATTGGGTATAGAAAATTTTAGGGGCTAAATTTAATAAATAGGTTAATTTTTCATGGTTTTTTTTAAAAAGAGTAATAAAATTAGCTTATTTTTCATGCTTTTTAAAAAAAAATAGTAATAAAATTAACCTAAATTTTTATATTTTAATATAAATTTACATCCTTAAAATCATGAGAAAAAAATAACACAGAACTAACACTAATATAAATGTATTTAAAGTAGATTAGCCTTCATCCAGATCCATGTCAGGAGAAAAGCGAACTCAGTGGCTAACTAACTTGCAAACGTTTAAAAATACTTGTTATATATGTGATCATAATAACAAACTATATAATTTATTAAAATGTGTATTTACAGATTCTATGTCTTCTTAATTTAAGGCATTGCTTATAATTTCTCTATATATTCCATTGACTTCGTCAATTTCGATGCAGGAATGCATTGCCAAGTGCATCTTATACAGAAATCTGGACATAACTATTGAATGCAATGTTGTCATTTTTCATATGTCTTTTCCCAATTTCATATGTTTGCTCATAAAAAGATGGCGAGGGTTTGCTTTTTCATTTTATGTATCGTTCTGTGTCTAACTACTATGAAGGTTGTGAATGCTCTTGTTTTTCATAATTGCGAATATCCACAATCACAATCCCAGTGATAAATGCACTTATGTCTTTCTACATACATGACACAATCATTACTTTTCTATGATGCCTGTAAGAAATAAATTTAATAATTTCTCAATTGCATAAAGAAGATCAAGTTGAAATGCTTAGAATTCAGAAGAAAATGATTAGATTCATTTGAATGAATGGTGTGAGAAAGAAATGTGTAGAATTCAAAAGCAAATGATTAGATTAATTTTAGTGAATGGTGTGTGTTATTCAGAAGATTTGGAGTCTTCTACAGAAAAGGTGTAAAACAAAAAGTCGGTAAACCTTCGTGGAGTTGATTCTTGCAAAAGCTTAATACATAAATCTCCAAATACAGTGAGGGTTTTTTACTGTAAAAAAACCATAAGTCTGTAAACCTTGTAAACCTTCATTCCTGAGTTGATTCTTGCAGAAGTTTAATACATAAATCTCGAAATATAGTGAGGGATTAATAATATTTAGAGTGTGTTTTCACCTTTTAGAATTAGTGTTATGTTGATGAGTGTGTTGTTAAGATGGCAATTAATGTGTTTGTTTGCTTGAATAATTTATTAAAATGTTTATTTATTTAACAAATTAAATAATTTATTAAATGTTGATTTATTATTTTTTTCTTATAATGTATTAGAATGTTTATTTATTTAACAAATTAAATAATTTATTAAATGTTAATTTATTTATTTATTTTTCTTTATAATTTATAATAATGTTTATTTAAATTGTTTTTTCTTTAAATAAAGACAAAAAAAATTATTAGAATGCTTATTTATTCATTTTGTCTGAATGACAATACTCTTATTGTTTTTCTATAAATTCAAATGGCTTGGAGCACATTGTGTTTGACAAATTAAAGGTAAAGTACAATTTTCATAACTGATTTTGAGTGATCTTGATAAACATTTGTTCTAATGACCATAAAAATATTCTTATTGTTTTTTTTATAAAGTCAAATGGTTTGGAGCACATTATGTTTAACAAATTAAAGGCAAAGTAGCAATTTTTATAAGTGATTTTGAGTGATCTTGATAAACATGTGTTCTAATGACCTTTTTTAAACCTTGTAATTTACTATGTAAGAAAAGTTTTCAGAATGAAAGTTGTTTTGGGCATTTGATAATACATTTGTTCTAATAGCCACAAAAGTTCCCAGAATGAAGGTTGTTGTGGATATTTGAGTGCAACCCATCTTCAAATCTTTTGGTAATCTTTGAGATTCATCCACATTTAACAAGTTCTGTGAGCCCTGTCATGAGAATCATCTATGTTAATTTAACACTTATGTAATTAGGTAGAATGAAGATCGTTGTG
>SNQJ01S0020320.1:32814-83009 GCA_010110895.2 Picea sitchensis | reverse complement strand
TTCATATTTTGACATCTTCCTTTAATTATTCCACTGCTGTAATGACACAGTACTTTTGGTCTTTTGACGATATATGCAGATATGGATTACTTCAAGAAGTAAAATATATGCAGAGAGTTTCTACTGTAGGAGGGCTTCCTCCTCAAATAGCGTCAGGATCTGCCATGGTAGGGGACATATACTTGTCTCCCTTTTCAACAATTTATTGGTTCTATACGCGTCGGTGATCAGTCTTCGGATCCATTCGTAGATGCGATGTCAAATTGTAAAAGTCAATTATTTTTATTGTAATAGAAAATATAAAGAATTACAAAAGTTCACATGGGCATTTTTGATGTGAATGTGATGTTTTTTTTTTATCTTAAGGATGTTTTGCAATGTGTAGTTTGATGCAAAGTCTCCTCGGTCAATATAACTTCTTATAGACCAATAAGAAATGAAGTAAATCTCAAATTAATAACAAGTGCTACAGCAGTATCTTTGTTTCTCCCTAAAATTGGATGGATTTGATATTTGAAACGTTGTTATTATGGTTGTACCAGCTTGTTAACTACTAATCATTGTTCACAAAATTTGTTAACACTTGATAAATCTCAAAGATTACCTGAATATTTCAAGATGGACTGCACTCAAATGTTCGCAACAATGTTCATTCTATAAATTTTTCTTACAGAGCAGATTACCTAATTTCACTCAAATGTCCACAACAATGTCCACAACAATGTTCATTCTAGAAAATTTTCTTACAGAGCAGATTACCTAATTACGCAAGTGTTGAATTAACATAGATGATTCTCATAACATGGCTTACAAAACTTATTAAATGTCGTTGAATCTCAAAGATTACCCAAATATTTGAAGATGGGCTGCACTCAAATACCCACAACAAATATTGTTAAATGTTGATGAATCTCAAAGATTACCCAAATATTTGTTTTTTTTTACACCTTTTCTGTAGAAGACTCCAAATCTTCTAAATAACACACACCATTCACTCAAATGAATCTAATCATTTTCTTTTCAATTCTATACATTTCTTTCTCAGACCATTCACTCAAATGAATCTAATCATTTGCTTCTCAATTCTAAGCATTTCAACTTGATCTTGTCTCTGCAATTCAGAAATTATTAAATTTATTTCTTCTCATTCTCGGAGTAAACCAATTACAGGCATCATAGAAAAGTAATGATTGTGTCATGTATGTAGAAAGAAATAAGTGCATTTAGCACTCGGATTGTGATTGTGGATATTCGCAATTATGAAAAACAATAGCATTCACAACCTTCATAGTCGTTAGACACAGAACGATACATAAAATGAAAAAGAAAACCCTCGCCATCTAAATTGAAAAAGAAAACCCTCGCCATATTTTTATGAGCAAACTGTTGGAAAGTGTAATTACAAGTCGTGAGATTTTCACTTCACCGCCGATTTTTCTGAATTTGTTAGTAGACAAAATGTCAGTCAGACAGTTAGACAGTTTGTAAGTGCAAAGTCGCACGTCTACTCAAAAGTCAGTCGGCAAACAGGAGAGCTATAAATGGAGCTGAATTCTATCTTCTCGAATTAAATTAAGTTGTTGAAGAGTCATTCGTAGTTATGGTAGTGTTTAATGTTGAGTCGGTTTTATCTTCTGTAGGAAGTCACATTCAAAATCTATAATAGTCTGAGTCGCGGATAGATAGAGACATAGAGAAAAGGAAAAAATGATGTAGAGAAGCAGTTCAAGAACCAACAACAGCTGAAGAGTTGACAGAAGAAGTATCAGAGTTGAAGCTCATTTTGTCATTGTATTTTGTAATCCGAGTGCATTGTGCCAAAGTTCATTAATATCAAATATTTTGTGTTTAGACAAGTTTCTGTGTCATTTCTGAGTTTACGTGCTAAAGCATAGCACTGTTTTATTTCGCATTCATAAATCATTTTATTTAGTGTCTGTATTCACAACATGCAACAATCTGAGCAGTCTGCAGTGGTGTTGAGAACTCTGTCACATAGTTTAAACTGCGTTGGACAGAGTAGTGTTGAAAGTGAAATATGGCTTCTAACTCAAATCTGCAACCTCCCACATTTACAGGCAAGAATTATGAGATGTGGTCTTTAGCCATGAAGTCTTTGTTCCGAGGTCAAGATGTGTGGGAAATAATCGAGCATGGCTATGTGGAACCAACATATTAGGCAACATATAATGCTCTCACACAAGATGAGAAAGATGTCTTGAAAGAACAAAGAAATAAGGATGGAAAGGCATTGTTTTATATACATCAAGCCATGCATGAGAGCATACTTCCAAGATTCGCATCAACAAAGCAAGCCAAGGAAGCATGAGATATATTACAAACCTCTTATCAAGGTATGGATAAAGTAAAGACTGCAAAACTTTAGATTCTTAGAAGAGATTTTGAAACTATGTCAATGAAAGAATTAGATGCTGTAGATTCATTTTACACACACGTAATAGGACTGATAAATCAGATTAAGTCTCATGGTGAAATCATAGAAGACAAAAAATTTATTGAGAAAGTGCTTAGGAGTCTTTCTCCTAAATTTGATACTCTTGTTGTAACCCTAGAAGAAGGCAAAGACCTGAGTCAGTTCAGCCTAGATGAACTGCAAGCTTCCCTCATCAATCATGAACATAGATTGAACAGGTTGAATATGTCATTAGAAAATGCTTTTTCCGCACAGTCATCTATAAGCCATGGAATATGAAGGGGAAGAGCTAACTCTAGAGGTAGAGGAAGAAGTTCGAAAAGAAGTGGATGTAGTAGCAATCCTAGAAACACTGGTGGAAGAGGTCAAAACCCAAGTACTAGCCAATCAAATTGTCAAAGAACTAACAAAACAAAGATTCAATGCCATTACTGTAAAAAGTATAGACATTATGCATATGAGTGCAGAAAGAGACAGTATAATCAGAACAAGCAAAGTCAAGATCAGTCACACAGCGCAAATAACCAAACTCGCCCTATGTTTATGGAACGCATTGTAGTTGTGCATAGTGCAAAAGAAATGCCTACTATAGTGTCACCAGTTGAATGCAATGTTGCTCAAGCAAGTTCATGTGACATATGGTATTTAGATTCAGGCTGCAGTAACCACATGACAGGAAACATAGATATGTTTTCTAGTTTGGATGACTCAGTCCAGACTAAGGTTATACTTGGAACAGATATCCAAGTCACTGTCTTAGGCAAAGGCAGTATAAATATTTTAACCAGACAAGGAGAAGAGAGAGTTATGTCTGATGTATATTATGTTTCTGGTCTGAAGCATAATTTGATGAGTACATGACAACTGTTACAAAACGTATATAGAATCTATATGGAAGATAATCACTGTGTGATTATGGATAAAAGCCCAAGCAATTTACTTATTGAAAAAATCTAGATGACAAGTAACAGGATGTTCCCATGAACATTAAAACCAATCAAGAATAAGAAAACATCACAAACTGTTGACAAAAGAAAAAGTGCACAGTTAGACACTGCATTTACAGCAGAAAGCACACACAGTACTAATGATGAAAATAGTGTTCGCAGTATCAAGAAAGGAGAAAATGGCGTAGAGATGAAGGCAACATTCTAATCTAAAACACAAGATGACTCCTAGCTATGGCATTTCAGATTTTGAAATTTGAACTTTGGAGTTCTGAAGCGGCTACACACAAAGGATATGGTAAAAGGCTTACCATTGGTTGATAAACCTAAAAGGATATGTGAAGGCTGCATATTTGGCTAGCAACACAGAGAATCATTTCCAATCGGCAAATCTTACAGAGAAAAAGCTCCATTGGAAATAATACATTCAGACATCTGTGGACCAATGAAAAATCCATCTATAGGAGGTAGTATTTATTTTCTAACATTCATTAATGATTTCTCAAGAAAGACATGGATTTATTTTCTAAAGCATAAATCTAACGCATTGGGTTGTTTTCAGTAGTTTAAATCACTTGTGGAGAAACAAAGTGGTTATTACATCAAGTGTCTAACAACGGACAGAGGAGGAGAATACATGTCAAGAGAATTTCATAATTTTTGTAAAGATCATGGTATCTACAAGAAATTTAATGCGCGATACACACCACAACAAAATGGTGTCGTAGAAAGAAATAATAGAATCATCATGGAAATGGCGCGCAGTATGATGACAGCCAAACATTTGTCAAATGAGTATTGGGTTGAGTCAGTAGCAACTATAGTATACACCTTGAACATATGTCTGACAAAGAGTGTGAAAAATAGAATTCCTCAAGGAGCATGGACAAGATCAAAGCATGATGTGGCACATTTAAGAGTTTTTGGTTGCGTCGCATACGCACATGTTCCAGATGAACTGAGAAGAAATCTGGACAACAAAGGACATAAATGTATATTTGTTGGGTATTCTGAAGAGACAAAAGGATACAAGATGTATGACCCTATTGCAAGAAAAGTCATAATCAGTCGCGATGTTCAGTTCATATAAAATGAAGCATGGGATGGAACCATAAAAAGAACAGTGAAAATAATTAATGCAATGGAGCATGATGACACAGAGAATGAAGTGTTTCAAACACCATACATAGGACAATGCCTAGCTCCGTCTACACTTGGCAATGCGACGCAAATTACCGCGCATAATACTCTGGTAAGAAGAACAAGTGCACAGTCCACACCTATTTCGCAGCAAACACCAACAAGCAGTCTGAGTACTTCTACATCTCTAGATCCAACATTAGCAAGTCTGTTACCAAGAAAGACAAGAAGTTTGTGCGACATCTATAATGAAGACACAACAAATTCATTCTCAGTTTTTTCTTTGTTTTCACAAATAGATGATCCATTAACTTTTGAATAAGCTGCCAAAGAAGATGTATGGGCACAAGCCATGGATGAAGAAATGAGATGCATAGAGAGCAATCAAACATGGAAATTGGTATATGTACTTGATGACAAGGATGTCATAAGTGTCAAGTGGATTTATAAAACCAAGAAAAATGCAGAAGGAAAAGTACAGAAGTATAAGGCAAGATTAGTTGCGAGAGGCTTTACACAGTAGCCTGGAATTGATTACAATGAAACATTTGCACTAGTTGCGTGCATGGGCATAGTCAAAACAATGTTAGCAATTTCTGCATAGTACAAATGGCTAGTTTATCATATGGATGTAAAGTCAACATTCTTGAATGGAAACTTAGAAGAAGAAGTATACATGGAAAAACCACAAGGTTATGAGGTTACAGGACAAGAAAACAAAGTATACAGATTAAAGAAAGAACTATATGGATTAAAGAAATATCTGATAGCTTGGTACAGTCACATAGATTACTATCTCACACATAACAGATTTCAGAGAAGTGAAAATGAGCCAACACTGTACATAAAATCAAATTAGCAAGCTTATGTGTTAATTGTTTGTTTATATGTGGATGATTTGATATTTACAGGTGACTTGGGCATAGAAGATTTCAAGTCAGTCATGAAGGATGAATTTGAAATGACTGATTTGGGGCTAATGAGATATTTTATGGGAATAGAAGTGCACCAGTCCAAAAATGGTATATTTATCTCATAGTCCAAGTATGCGCATGAAATATTAAAGAGATTCAATATGGTGAATTCAAAAGCAACACCAACACCTGTCATAACAGGATTGAAGCTAAGCAAGGAAGATAAAGGGTCCAAAGTGGATCCCACATTGTTTAAAACACTCATAGGTAGTCTTATGTATCTAACAACAACAATACCTCATATTATGTATGGAGAGAGCCTAATCTCAAGGTTCATGGAAACTCCAATAGAATCACATTGGAAAGCGGGAAAGAGAATCCCGAAATATGTGAATGGAACCAAAGATTTTGGCATAAAATACTCCACTTCAAAAGATTTCAAACTCATTGGATACACTGACAATGATTGTGGAGGTAGTATTGTTGACATGAAAAGTACCTTTGGGTACACATTTCATTTTTGAATAGGTATGCTATCATGGGAATCAAGGAAGCATCCCATAGTGACAATTTCTTCAGCAAAAGCAGAGTATGTCGCAGCCACAAGCGCAACTTGTCAAGCAATATGGATGAGAAGAATTTTAAAAGATTTGTTGTAGAAAAAACAAGAACCAACTACAGTTTTCCGTGACAACAATTCAACGATATTGTTATCAAAGAATCATGTGTTTCACAAGAAAACCAACCACATTGATACAAGGTATCATTTCATCAGAGAATTGGTGAATAACAAAGAGATCTACTTAGAATTTTGCCGGTCAAAAGAACAAATTGCAGACAATTTTACAAAGGCTTTAGCAAGAGATGCATTTCAGCATATGCACAATAGTCCGGGAATCCGCTCAGTAAAATATGAGTGACAGTGAAATGAAAACTCAAATTTTTGATGTTATTTTCTTTTGTAACTCCACCAACTTATAATTAAGGGGAGTGTTGGAAAGTGTAATTACAATTCGGTGAGATCTTCACGTCGTTGTCGATTTGTCTGTCAGTTGAAATCTGTTAGTAGTCAAAATGTCAGTCAGACAGTTTGTAATTGAAAATTCCCACGTCTACTCAAAAGTCAGTCGGAAAACATGAGAGCTATAAATGGAGTCAAATTCTATATTCTCGAATTAAATTAAGTTGTTGAAGCGTTAATCGTAGTTATGGTAGTGTTTAATGTTGAGTCGGTTTTATCTTCTGTAGGAAGTCACATTCAGAGTCTATAATAGTTTGAGTCGCTTCAGTTAGTCGAGAGAGAGATGATGGATAGATAGATACATAGATAAAAAGAGAGAGGGATGGAAAGAAGCAGTTCAAGAACCAACAACAACTGAAGAGTTGACAAAAGAAGTATTAGAGTCGAAGCTCATTTTGGCATTGTATTGTAATATGAGTGCATTGCGCCGAAGTTCATTAATATCAAGTATTTTGTGTTTAGACAAGTTTCTGTGTCATATCTGAGTTTATGTGCTAAAGCATAACACTGTTTTATTCCACATTCATAAATCATTTTATTTAGTGTGTGTATTCATAGCGTGTAGCAATCTGAGAAGTTTGTGCACTACGCAGTGGTCTTGAGAACTCTGTCACATAGCCTGTTTGGTACGCAGTATTTAAACTGCGTTGTGCAGAGAAGACTGCGTGCATCCCCCTTTACCCTTCACAAATAATGAGATAATGAAATTGGTAAAGGAAATATGAAAAATGACAACATTGCACTCAATAGTTATGTCCATATTTCTATATAAGATGCACTTGGCCATGCATTCCTGCATCGAAATTGATGAAGACAATGGAATATATAGATAAATTATAAGAAATGCCATAAATTAAGAAGACATAGAATCTGTAAATACACATTCTAATAAATTATATAGCTTGTCATTATGATCACATATATAACAAGTATTTTTAATCGTTTGCAAGGTAGTTAGCCACTGAGTTCTCTTTTCTCTTGACATGGACCTTGATGATGGCTAATCTACCTCAAATACATTGAGCCACCTAAGATAACCCGAAGGAGAGGAACCAATTCATCGATACACACTCTAGAGGGGTTCCATTGATGATTTTTCTCAAAGTTGCGTTAAACATTTGGGAGTCGCCATCCACAATTATTGCTTTCTAATCCAGTTTGGCTGGGATCCTTAAACCTAGGTAGACTAGGCAGACTAGTTCTGTGCTATTTTTTTCTGATGATTTTAAGGATGTAAATTTATATTAAAATGTAGAAATCTAGGCTAATCTTACTAATCTTTTTTTTTCAAAAACCATGGGAAATTAGCCTATTTGCGAAATTTAACCCCTAATATTTTCCATGCCCAATTTTAATGGTGAAGAGATTTTAGATTGCTCCCGTTGAGTTCCAAAAGATGCCTCCTAAGCATGTTGGGTCAGGATTTCCTTTCAAAACTCTATCAAAGTTTAATTTCATGAATCGCGGGGAAGGGGGATCCCACTTCTCACACCTTTGATTCTCTTGGGATTTATTTATTTCTGAATTGTGAAGGTTCTAGTCTCAGCCTAATTGCTAAATTTTGAAAATCTCTCTTTCCTCACAGGTGGGTCTCTAGTCTTCTTCCTCCCAGGATGAGGAATAAATTGTTTCCTTAATATTAAAGTGAATTCCTTGCCATATTTGTTCTAGGTTACAATGTTGGTTTTTGAAGTTCCTTCTATTCCTTTCCTTCCACAGTAAAAAACTTGGGAATAACATCCAAATTCTGTTTAGGATTTGATTTAAAAAGGTCTTTGATCTCTAGTACTCAATAGTTTTGCTGATGTCATGCCTAATTCTCTCAAGGGTTCGGAAAATAAAGGCTCCTCTATCGCAAAGAGAATACGCCATCATGCATGGGTTGAACACGTGATTCGTTGTTTCAGCTTCTTGGAAGCACATTGAGTATATGGAAGGGACTTCATATCCCCTCCTAGTGATACTATCCCAGGTTAAGTCCCTCATGTTGATTACCAAGCATAATAAGGTCACTACTTTTGGCCTTTGGTGTGAATTCCAAACTTTTCTCCAAACTGGTGACTTGAAGTGTCTGAGGTTTCGTTGCCTGCTGGTAAGCTTATTTTATACTAAAGTTTCCATGTCCTTTTTTTCCCCTAGTTTGGTATACAAAGGTTTTTGGAGTAGAGTGAGCTCGAAATCCTAGGGGAAGTTCCCCTCCCATTCTACTGGCCATTTCATTAAATTATTCTAGGATCTTTCTAACGACTGGTTGTTGCTAGCATTCTCTTCCCAAAATTAGTGAACCTGCCTCCAACTTGCTCCCATCATTCTCTCTTGGATTTGTTGATATTTCCTCTGTTGACATGGTCGGGGTCCTTCTTAATGTTTTTTTTTCAAACCACATAAATCATAACTTATCAAACCATTTGGAAATCAAACCATATTTGTAAAAAAATTATATCATTTATCTTAGGCCACAATTGATTGATTCTTGTTACTACCTTTAAAATTTGGACACCACCATTCCATTTGTGTCACATGTGCATCATTGACAATAATTAACAAACAATTTATTATGAAAGAATATTTAGAGAAAAAAAAATCTTTCATATCAATTAGAGGGAGGTTATAACACTAAAAAAATGGCAGTGGAAAATATCTTTAAAAATACATGGAAAAAATTCTACACATTAATATACAAAATGATATACTGCCTCCATGTTGAAAGAAGTGAAAAAAATAATAGAAGTAAATTACTAAAAGCATTTTCTTGTCCTATATAAATTTACATGACTTCAATTTCAAATTCCTGGTTTTCCCAAGAATAGTTACTACGAACTAATCGTCCATATGTAGCCAATATACCTAGAAAATTGGGATGCATACTCGAAAATATTAAGAAAACCTATTCCTTGTTCATGGAAAATGTTTATATTTAGGCAAAAAATATAAGTGTATACATAACTATAATTATAAATCAAGTTACAATTTTTTTACTTTTAATGAAAAAATTAAAATTTTTAACCTAAATTTCTTCCAAAAAATTGAAATTTAGCCAAATTAGTGAAATTTCACATAAAGAAAAAACAACTCCTTCCATTAGTATCCATTCTACTCGTGGCATATCCTTTGCATATTTATCCTTCCATATGATATCCCATAGAGCCTCGAGTTTCTTGTTCCATCTCCATAAAAATTTGGCTACTACCGCTTGACCCATGTTTTGGGGGTCTCTAATGCCTAACCCCCCTAGGGCTTTGAGGTGCATATTTTGTCCCAAGAAACCAAAGCCTATTGTTTTTCCTACTTGGCTCCTCCCCATAGGAATTTTATTTGAATTGATTGAATTCTTTGTTGGATGTTTGTAGGGGATGCAAGAACAAATAAAAGGTAGATATGCACTCCTGAGAGAACTAACTTAATTAGGAGAACCCTCTTGGGTAAAGTTAGGAATATATGGGTCCAACTATTGATATTCTCTTCCAACTTGGTGAGGATATCCTCCCAAGAAGTATTTCAGATCACTTTATCCAAGAGGGGGGCTCCTAGGTACTTGGAGGGGAGGGATTCTCCTTGGAATCCCATGATTCTGGTTATATTATGATCGATATAAATAAGGGTGTTAAAGAAGACAATTTTGGATTTTTCTTGGTTAATCTGCATTCCTGATGATTCCATGAAGGTCTCAAGGATTCTCTTGATGGATCGTGCATCCTTGACCATGGGTTAACCCATCAACAGGGTCTCATTCAAAAACTAGAGGTGGGATAGAGGTTCTGAATGGGGGCTAAGTTGAAGGCCTTGCAAGGATCCTTCCTTGAGGGAAATATTGATGAAAGTCCCCAACCCTTATGCCAATATTATAAACAAGTAGGGGGATAAGGTATCTCCTTGGAAAATTCCTCTAGAGGGTTTGAAGGTTGTCGAAGGGATGCCATTGACACAAATTGAGAAGAGGACCGATGAGATCATACCTAAAATATAGGAAATCCAGGCTAGGTTGAAGCCAAAAGCCCCCAAAATTTCTCTTAGGAAGTTCCAATTTATTCTATCATAGGATTTAGCTAAGTCTACTTTAATAATCATACCCAATCGACCACTAGTTTTTAGGTAATGAATAGTTTCATTTGCCACAATTATTCCATCCAATATTTGTCTCCCTTCCACAAAACCCCCTTGCTTAGGTGAAATAATTTCCTACAAAATAGGTTTAAATATGTTTGCAATGACTTTAGTTATGATTTTATAGATAACATTGCATAAAGAGATAAGGTGGAACTTATTTTCAATGCTTGCTTCATGTTCTTTAGGGATGAGAGTAAAAAAGGTAGTGTTGAAGGCCCACAAGATTGATTGAGATGAGAAAGATTATTCTACTACTGCCCAAACATCTTTTCCTATTATTCTCCAACAAGATTGGAAGAAGTCCAAGGTGAAGAAATATGGTCCTAGGGACTTCCCTATCAACATTTCTTTGACTATTTCCTCAACCTCCTCCAGAGTCATCTTGCGCATGAGGCTACAATTGGCGAGATCATGCTAGGGATATATAAATTTATCTTATGAGTGGCCTCCCTCCTATTTATGTTAGGTTGTACTAGCAGGTTATTGTAATGTTTCACTAGATATTTTTCGATGTCCTTATGGTTCCCCAATAATTCCCCCACTTCAGCCTACAAAAAATTGATGTGATTTTGGCGTCTTCTCCATAGAAGAGAATTGTGGAAGAACTTAGTGTTTTTGTCCCATTCATAAAGCCAATGGATTTAATATTTTTGATGATATAAGATCTCTCCCTACTTGTGTTTTTCATTTAGAATTTGACGGATCTAATCCTCCTTTCTATTTAGTTCCTGGGAGTGCCCTTTAAGAATTAACTATTTTTTATTTCTTCCATCTTTCTTTTTTCCTCGTGGATATTCCCGAAGACCTCCTTATTCCATTTCTTGATGCATAATTTGGTTTTTTTTAATATTTGCTAAAATTAGTACATATGAATTATGTATAATTTTGGTTGATCATTACACCAGTCTAATACCTTTTGTAGGAAGTCCAGGTGCCGTAACTAGAATTTTTCAAATATAAAAGGCTTAGGGTAGGGAGTCATGGAAATTTCCTAGCAGAGGGAAATTGGACAATGGTGAGATCCATAGAAAGGATTGATTTATGTTGCAACTACTTGCTTTAATTTGAATAAGGTATATGAGACCAGGAACCTATCCAAGCACTCTACTACCTTATTTGATCCCCCTCTTCTATTAATCCAAGTGAGCCTTCTCCCCTTGGATGGTATATTTATAAGTCTTGATTTCTCTATGGTCTCCTTGAATATCATGTTATACACATCCATCGTATGCACTCCACCTTTTTTAGTTTCCAATTACATAATAAGGTTGAAGTAACCCCGTATAATCCATTGTTGATCTTGCATGAGATGACCTATCTGTGACATTTCCCCTATGAAATATCGTTTCTCCACTGGAGTTAGAGGACCATAGGCATTCGAAATGAAACAAATCCATGTTCTTCATATTCCAATTTCTTATAGTGAATCGTGAGGTTTCTTGGGTTCTAATAAGTTACCTCCACCTTTAGGATGCTTGGGTCCTAACAGATTTCTAGTCTCTGAGAACCTCCCTCTTATTTTATACATTCTACTTCACAAATTTTCCATATCTTTCTTTCTATTCTCCTCATCATATTTCTATCACACTTTGTTTCTTGCATCATTACTAGATCTACTTTTTCTTAAACTATTTTTTTTATTAAGAATTTTATGTTTGGATAGAGCATTCAATCCTCCCATATTCCAGTAGAATATCTTCATGATTAACATTTGGGTTGGGGTAGGAAGGAATTATACATAAGTCTCATGACTTGGTCGGAGTCAATAAGTAGTTCTCCTGCTTCTTCCATAACTTGCTGATGAGGTTTGTGTCCTTTTCTCTTCTCCTCCTTGCCTATTTTTTTTGGATTCTTAAGAGGGTTGGTATTTATTCCCAGGTTCCCTAATGATGAGTTCGGATTCTCCTGAATGCTTCCTTTTCCTTTCCCTTTTATTATCTCTCAATGCAGTTTGCGTAATTGTCCTACCTGCATATTGTTTATCTCTTTTTCCCCATGAATTGCGATGAGGGTTTTGATATCAACCTCCATTTATTCTAGATCATGTTCTAGGAGGCATCCTCCCATTTTTCTTCCTCTTGTGATTCTTCCTTGCCCTCCATATCTTACATATTGATCTACCCTTCAAGAGTTGGGGATATTATTATTCTATGTTCCATGCGATGTCACTTTGGAATCTCTTCATGCTTAATAACCGCTATTTCTTTCATTGTGATGGGACCTTCCCTTTCTGCTTCTTTTCCTTTTGTGTTCTCCATATGGTTTTCTAGAGTTGTAAGTGCATGGAAACTGTTTGATTATTTCTTGGAAGTTTCCCCAATGGGTTTATTTCCTTTTTGTCCCACTTTTATCTTATTAAGCATACTGATGAAGCCTTCAACATCCACCTCCTCCTTTCCTTTTTTTACTATCAAGGTTTCATTATGAGGACACTAACAAAACAAGTGTTTATGATCATGGAATTTTATACACCTGAATGGGATATGCTCATAGTCTATGGTTTGGGTCCAGTCATCATCCTGGTAGAAAATGAATATTGATTCCATTAGGGGTCCTGCCACTTTCATATACATGTATATATGTGCATAGGACATGTATTTTTCCATCTTGGTGATCTCTGAAAGTCTAATGAAGGATCCTAGGGTATTCTCAATTCCTTCTAGATTTTCTAGGTGCTAGAATTCCCGGGGTAAGGAGTAGAGCCTAATCCAAACTGGAGCCATTGTGTAATCCTCTTTAACAGAAGATAATAGTTCCATATGGTATCTTAGATGCAACCCAACAAAGTTAAAAAAATATGGTCCTTTGTAAAAACAATTTTTCTTATATTTGGAGTAGGAGAATATTATCATGAAAAATCCTTTCGAAGCCAAATTTAGCTCCATATCTCCTTTGACTTTCCACCTCGTTTCACCCATACCATCAGTAATTTTTCCGAAGGCCAAATTGTCATGAAATTTCCAATAAGTGCATGGTCCTTCATGTACTAAATGTAACCCCCAATCAACATGGATGTGGCTTCGTACCTCGGGTTCTCCATGGTCTTAGATAGACATCCATTTTTCACATGCACTTCTCTTGTTTGTTGTCAATATATGCTCCTTTTTTAGGTTGTTATGTGTTGGGTGGAACACTTTTCATCCTTTCCATCATGGCGTCCTTTGACAACATACTATACCCCTTTGCCACTTCTTCTTTGAATGATTTTGACTTTACTTTCTCTTTGTTCGCTTCGACCACCACATCCATATTGCCCACCGCCATTGTAGATCCATGAGACCTTCCTAGAAACCTAAACTTCCCTCCCGTCCCAAAGTATCTCCTGAACCTTATTGAAACCCTAACCCTCTATCCCTAAACCTCTAACCTACTCTGCCTATCATTCTCAAAGTTTTTTTTCCTAATCACTCCTATGTAAATTACATAGTTAATCACACTCCCATAAATGATTTAAAATATGTAACACTTGGAGAAGCATGGGGTAAAATTTAACCAGGTGTAGGCTACTTTATGTGTTTGGTAGTGAAGCATGGGATCACATTCTTGATGAGAAAAGGAAAGCGTTATAGCCCAGAAGTGAGAAATGCATTTTTCTGGATATTCCAAAGATGTAAGAGGTTATAGAAATTTTCAACCTCTTTCTAACCAAAATTATTGTGAGGATAGATGTTAAGTTTCACAAAGGTCTCTTGGTTTGCAAGCCTAATTCAATGTTTGCACCATCTTTGGCCTACTAGCTATTTTCGATGATTATGCCATCTTTTATTCCCAACTATTCTCCTAGTGCTTCTATTCTGGTTTCTTCTTTAGATGACGACAATGAGGATGGAAATTTTTCTTTTCCTACTCAGCCTCCTCCACTTGGGTTTGTTGAACATGAACATCTTTCAACACCAAATCTTCCTATATGGTTTTGTACAACACAATAAGCGAGTGGTGATTTTATCGGTGATTTTTCAAATCAACATTGTACATGTTCATAGTTCAAGTGAGCCTCCTCTCTTTTAGCTCAAGTTTTAGAGACTCGTGATCCAAACACATTTGCATAAGCTTTTGACCATCTAAATTGGGAGGAAACAATGAATGAAGAATATTTATATCTAATGGAAAAAAAATATCTAGGATCTTGTACCTCTTCTGAAAGGAAAAAAACTTGTCCGATGTAAATTGGTATATAGTAATAAGTATGCATCAGATGGAAGTGTTGAAATATATAATGATTCATTAGTTTCTAAAGTATTTTCTCAAGTAAAAGGCTTGACTATATTGAAACATTTTCTTCTGTAGCCAAAATGAATTCCATCCACCTTGTTATAGCTGTTGTTGCTTCATATAAATGGGAGATAGATAAAATGGACATTAAATCCACCTTCTTGTATGGGGATTTGCAAGAATAAATTTACCTGGAACAACCTCTTGGTTATATTCAGATTGACCCAAGCCTTGTTTGCTACCTTATGAAATCTCTCTATGGATTTAAGCAACGTCCTTGGGCTTGGTATGTTAAAATGGATAACTTTCTTCTTTTATAGATGTCAATTTGACCCAAATTTCCATACCAAGAAAGTAGGTAACCATCTCATAATACTTGTTCTCTGTGTTGATGACCTTATACTCACTAGTAGTGACCCCAAGCTTTTAATCCATGTGAAATATAGCCTTAATATGAACTTTGAAATTATATAATTAGGACATTTGCATTATTTTTTTTGCCTCCATGTCTTGCAAACCAAGGAAATAATTTCCCTTTCCCTATATAAGTATGAACATGACCTTCTTCACCTCTTTCACATGGAATATTGTTAATCAGACCCATCTCCCTTCCAATCTAGAGTCAAACTTGTTTCCACCTTTACTGCACTAAAACTAGATGCCACTTTCGACCATCAGTTAGTTGGTAGGATTTTGTACTTGAATCATAACTATCTTGATATTTCCTTTGTTGTAGGTCTTATTTCTTGGTATATGAAAACACCCCATGAGAGCCATTTGAAAGAATAAAAAAGGATACTTTAGTATATTTGAGGTACAATTTAGTTTGGGATAGATTACAGTTCAAGGAGGGCTCGTTTGTTGGTTAGTTTCACTAATTTCAATTCACTTGGTGAACTTGATGATAAAAGTTCTATTGCAAGTTATGTTTTTAGTATTGGTTCCAGACCTATCACTTGGACTTGTAAGAAGAGACACACCCTTGCTTTTCCTTCAGTAGAAGTGGAGTATCAAGAAACAATTATAGCAAGTTAAGAACCCTTGTGGCTTTGAGAGATCCTTTTAGAATTTGGATTTTGGTAGTAGTATCTCTTGTGTGAAAATTAGAGTGCAATTCAACTCCCCAAAGATTTCATTCAACATCAGTGTAGAAAACACATTGAGATACATATGCAGTTCATCAGAACAATTCTCTAGGATCATGATCTTAAAGTGCATTATTTCCCTATACATGATCACAATGCAGACATTTTCACAAAGTCTCTTACAGAAGTAAAGATTCAAAACTTTGATCTATGTTAGGAGTTCAAGAAGTTTTCTTTAAGGGGGGATAAAATATAATGCCTCCTTCCTTCTCCTATTGTCTCACCTTTGTAAATCCTTCAGTCCTATCCCAAGTTGTTCTTAAGGTGGGATGCTAAGATATTTAGACACTTATGAGTTAGTTAAGATCAACTCGGTTTATTATGTCTTTAGGTAAAATGTGTTTCTTTAGTATGCATTTTAATTATCTAATCCAATGGTCATAATTATGTTCTAGACATAAAGGGATCTGGGGATTCATCTTCTCCTTGATACTAACAACTATATTGATCCATGGATGAACTCTTGATTGGTCCATGATCTATGGTTAAAGAGTATGGAGGGTCATTTGCTGATGAAACTCATATGTAAATCGTTTTTCTTTTGCATTAATATTTTCCTCAAGTGGCTATGTTGAATGGGGTCATAAATTGTTTCCCTTTGGGTTTTAACCACAATAAGTTGGTGTACTAATATTTGATCTAGTTTTGTGAATGGTTTCCTTAAGGTGTTCAACTTGCATGGATATACCTTATTTATTGAACACATTAAGACAAGACCAACACTCCCTACAAATACAAAGACCCTAGTATGAAAAATGCAAAACAAGCGATGAGGTAGCAAAGCAAGGCTAGTGCCATCCACAACCATGAAAAAACTAACAATGGTTGGACAACTTAAAGGACAAAGGCAAGAATTATTGTATTCATTTCGCTACTAGCACCACAACCACCTACACATCTACATTAAAAACCCAAAATGATAGATGAACTTCACAATATCAATGAAATAAGCAAGGGCTATTCAAGGAAAATTGTACTCACTCCTTCGTGCAACGATGTTGAACAATTGCATTTACTCTGCCACCCACCGCATTCAACACTACTATGATGCAAATATACATTTTTCCTTCAATTTCTTGCAAACTTCATCACTAGCCCATTAGAAAAAATAATACCTCTACCTCTCCATTAATCAACAACAACATAAATCACCAATTTTTCAGTTACACTCAAAATAATATTGATGAATGTAAAAATGTTTCCCATTAACTATAAGGCAACTAGAGAAAATTGATATATTACTCATGTACACAAAATCTAATCCCAACAAAGAGATGCTATAGTCCCTTATAAGGACGAATAACTATAAAGACCTTGTCCTATTTAGCCATTCCTTTTGAATTATAAATGAAGGTGTTTTCCAAATCACTCTTGGGAAAGTTTGAAAACATAAATCGACCAAAGATCTTAAATCGGACCTTGTATATATGCACCCGGATAACAAGGCAACAATTACGAAAGAGTGGTTATGGCAACAATTACGAAATTATGGTGAAAGCTTCTTCAATCATTTAAGCAATAATTTCGCCTTGGATATGCTGGTTTACCCCCAAAACCCTAAATCAACTATCATACATCATTCTTAAATTCTAGGGCTACTAGTTCAATTTCAACCTTTTCATTTTTTAATAATTTTGACGTTTATACAGTTTTTTTTTTCCAATGGAGTTAGATTTTGCTAATTAATTAATGAGATCTGCAGATTAATCAGAAACATTCATTTCACGATTCTAACGTGCACATAACAAACACTTCATGGCTTTGTCTCCCTGCCCGAACAATTCAAGAATTCAAAACAAACGCGTTCTTCCACTGAGGGTTTGTCAATTGTCTATTTGGTTTAGTTAAATAATTCATGATGATGTCTATATTTGTTTAAGTAAAATAATTCACAGATAACAGGGACCACATTGTTCTGGTTTTAAATGTCAATATACAATAATTTAAAAAAAAATAAAAAAAAACATACAATAACATTAATGGCAAACTTAGAAATATATCGGTATATAGTATATAGATCCATCTTAACATGGTTCTATCATAAGGATAAAACTCTTCCTCCCCGTTTTAAAATGCAAAAGGTTAGAATAGACATATACAATTTTCATTTACTTAATTATTATTATTATTATTTAAGAGTGAAATGTGTCAGATTGAAATTAGTCAAGGAATTACACATTAACGTAATACTGAATGTAATACTGAGCTGTAGAATGCAAATTTCAAAACAATTATAGTTCAGTCACCCAAATAAAATTTAATAAAGGTTTTGGTTTGTTTGAAGAATTCTACATTCTACTAATTCATGTTTAATTTGATACGTCTTTAATCAATACATGAACATGTCAAAATCAGTTATCGTACATTAACCTACACAATAATAATGATAAATATATAAATATGAAGGCTACATCCTTTTGTCTTTATCTGCAAATTGTCGTATAACATCTACAACTTTCAAAAAGATATCCACTGTTCTTGTTAAATATAATGTAACCTCAATAGGCTGACTGTACATTGTCAGCTGTACTTTCTATTCTTGTTTTGCTTGAGCCTATTTAGCTTAGCTATTTTCCCTTTGCATAACCAACTTCTTCATGATCTTCTTCATGTACTTGTTTTGTACTCTTCTTCTTATGTTCTAATATACTGTTTTTTGTTCTATCCTTTCTCTCTGCATTTCTTGCTTCACAATTTATCATGGTATCATAGCTTCAATAGTAAGCCTCTTCACACAGGCCGGAGAGCAACACGATCCTGAAACAGCGCAGAGCTTATACGGATCTTGAGAGCATTCGACACAAACTTTTCACAAGGCTTGGAGAGATGTCCATCATACTCTTGAAAGATCCTCGCAGGAAACTTCCACGAGGAAGATGTCCTCTCATACTCTCAAAAGATCAGCATAAGAATCTCACGCGAGGTCGCAGAGCGTACTACGCTCGAAAGTTTCAAGGAGCAGAAACACGAGAAGGAAGCAGAGACCGAGAAGGAAGAAACAGTAAAGATTCTTGTACAATTTTCAAGAATCATCAAAGATTCACGAAGAAGAGCTGCAGGAGGCGGGAACTCTTAAATAATTCAAAGGATTAGTTCAAATTCGTGAAAGATAGTTGCAGAAGGAAGAATCGTTTAAAGCATCTCGGAAATCGCTCAAATCTGTCAAAGATTGCAACAGAGAACAAAGAACTCGTGAAATTCTTTCAAATCTTTGAAAGATTCACGAATTTTTTCTTTCGCAGAAGAAAATCCTTGCAAAGGCAGTAAAGAACACGTCTCAGGTTCAAAGAACAACCGTCGCGGCCATAAGAATTGTCCTATGAATAGATCCGAGGCGAAAATCCAGTTCAGAAGGGATGAGGAGAGCGCGGAAAAGGCAAAAGAATTTCGGCCGTTAGATCTTGTGCAGAGGACCAATAGTCGTTGGATCAACAAGAAAGTACACAAGGTTTAGTCCTCTGGAGAACACAGGAGAAATTTCGACTTGTGAAGTCGCGAAATCCTAAAATCATCTAGACCGTCCATCAAGAGACACATGGCGATATCTCGGCATTTCGCTGACTCACAAGGTGTAAAGGTCAGAAGACTGCCGTGAGAATTCACGAATCGTGAAATCATGATTCATTCTGGACCGTTGGATCCCGAAAGATCGTGAGCCGTCGATCTTATCCCATCGCAAAATTGGGGATCGGGAGTTGGATGAGTGAAGGAGACTGCTCTCCAAAACTTCGATACGCGAAATCTCAACATCACAAATCGCGAAATCCCAAAAGGATTGTGAGCCATCCATCTCAGAGGACAGGTGGCAATAGATCCAAGTGCCATCATTTCGGCATTTCGGAGTTCGGGATATCGTAGGTCTTGTTGACGAAAGGTCATGACACTCCATGGAGAAAGTCCCGAAATCCTGAAAAGATCACAGTCATCCATTCGTTCGGACACGTGATGGAGATCGAGGAGACCGTTGGCATCTCGGCTACCGGGGTTTCAAGTTGACAGAGGATTTGTTGTCACAAGTTGCGAAATCGCGAAACGATGAGGACCGTCCATCTTGAGGGGACACATGGCAACAATCTAGGCCTTTGGGGAATGTCCCAAAAGGAAAGGACCATCGGCATATCGGGATTCGGCGTTTTGCGAATCCTGAGGACAAGAAGCATGAACATTTCGGAATTGCGAAGTCTGAAATACCGAAAGGAGGAAAAGCTCCATTATGGGGCCCAGCTAATGTCATCTCATCAAAATGAGGGATCAGGAATCTCCATGGTGAAACCCCCGAAGAATACTTGAGTCGTCGATCTGTTGGGACGCATGGTAGAAATCGAGGCCTTCAAAAAAATCCCGATAGGAGAGTCCATCGGCATTATGGGATTCGAAAAATCACGAATCCTAAAGACAAGATGTCCAGAACATTTGAAGTCTCGAAATCACGAGAAGAGATCAGGACCGTCCATCATAGGAGGACGCGTGGAGGAGATCAAAGCATTCAAGAAATTTCCCGAAAGGAAAAGTCATCTATCGGGATATCGGGGTTTGAGAGATCGGGGATTCCGTGGACAAGAGATCCAATACATTTCAACATTTGAAACCTCGAATCCCAGAAAAGAGGTATGACTGTGGTCATAAAAGCCAAGGCCGCGGTCTTGTGAGAACTGGTCACATGGACTAGGGCATAGCCAGGAGGGGCTAAGGCGAAAAAGGCCATATCAGGAAATTGGTAAATCAGAGATCAGGGATCCAAGAGGACAAAGAACCGAAAAATTCCATAGCGCTTTAACCTTTAGGCATGTGGTCACATTGATCGGAGACTAAGGGCCAATTCAAGGCCGATAAGCTCTCATCGGCAATCGGAAGTTGGAGAGTTCAAAGGTCTCATCTAACGGAGTTTCGAAAACACTGCAAATTACACGTAGGAGATAGGTAAGTAAGAATTTTTTTTCTGTTTTGCTGAATTCCTTAAAACATGGCGACGTCTAGTAATTTAGGACCAACTGAGGGTTTGATTCTTCTTGGAAAGAACTATGAGTTCTGGTCTCTTCGGATGAGATCCTTCTTGCAAGCACAAGAGTGCTGGGATCCAGTGGATCTTGGATATGTGGAACCAGACCCAGCAGACCTGTCTGCCATGAGTAATCAGCAAAAAATTGCTAAGACCACTCAACAAAACAAAGAAAATAAAGCTAAATTTTGGATTCAAAATTCTGTGGATGACTCAATTTTTTCCAAAATCACAGGCGCTGGTACTTCAAAACAGGCCTGGGACATCCTTAAATCTTCCTACCAAGGAAATGACAGGGTCAAAACAATTAAACTGCAGACCTTGAGAACGCAATTCGAGACTCTAAGGATGACAGATTCTGAAAATGTGGATCAGTTCATGACCTGAGTCATGGGCATCGTGAACCAGATCAGATTGACTGGTGAAACCATCACTGATCAACGAATTGTTGAGAAAATCCTCAGAAGTTTACCAAAGAAATTTGAAATGGTTGTAACAACAATCCTTGAATCCAAGGATCTGTCATGTTTTTTAATAGATGAACTGATTGGTTCTCTGGTGACACATGAGACCAGATTGCATCTCATAGATGAGTCAATCTACAATGCTTTCAAAACGCAATTCTCCTTCAGCAGAGGGAGAGGCAGAGGAAGAAGCAGAGGTCACCAAGGAAGAGGGAGCAATCAAAGTAACCCTCACTTCACTGGAGGTAACAGACAACAATATCTGAATCAAAATTTCCAAGGTCAAAGACATCAACAACAAAATCAACATCAGAATTTCCAGCCTCAAAGAGGCAGAGGGAGAAGATCAAATGACAAAACAAGCATACAATGTTGTTACTGCAAAAAGTATGGGCACTATGAATCTGAATGTAGGAGGAAGCAAGTAGATCAGCTCTTAGGCAGAGCACTTGTGTCAAATCACACGGGAGAAAACTCAGGAGGTATGTTTCTTCCATGCCACAAGACTGAACAACAACCTAAAGATCTCTGGTTGCTGGACAGTGGATGTAGCAATCACATGACAAGTAACAAAGATTTACTTTCATGCATTGATTCTTCACTCTCATCTAATATTACACTTGGAAATGATTCTTTAGTCAAAGTTCAAGGAAAAGGAACTGTTCCTATTCTTACTAAACAAAATGTAAAGAAAGACATAAACAATGTCTATCATGTTCCAGATCTGAAACATAATTTTCTAAGTGTAGGATAGCTCATTGAACATGGNTTCGTGTTTAATTTGATATGTCTTTAATCAATACATGAACATGTCAAAATCGGTTATCGTACGTTAACCTACATAACAATAACGATAAATATATAAATATGAAGGCTACATCCTTTTTGCTTTATCTGCAAATTGCTATATAACATCTACAACTTTCAAAAAGATGTCCATTGTTCTAAAATGGTTGTTTCTAACATAAATCTCTGTTCCTACTTACGATAGTATTGACCCATGGTGAAGGGGAACGTCGGTTGAGGCAGTGCGCCTATATAAGCCAAGGGACAAAACTTATTGGAGGCAGGCGAGGTTGGATTTATCAAGACATCTTTCATAATCACAGATTGGGGAGTCTGGGACATGTACCAATTAAGGAGGGTGAGCTCCCTCCCAAAGATCCAATTCGACCTTGGTGGTCGACTTGTGCTATCTTAGGAAGGATGAAGGATGAGTTGGTTTGGGAAAGTCTTCTTGAAGGGAGTTGGTGGGAAAATGGGATGTGGTGAGAAGCATAATATTCAGAAATAAAACATGACGAAGTTTCGTTCTAATTGAGGCAATGAAGGAAGGGTGCCCAGGGGCAACTTGCTGAAGTAAGGTTGCATGGTTTTCCCAGCAAGTTCTTTGTAGTTGAACGAAAGATCCTTGCAACTCTTTCTTGGTGTGGCATGAGTTTTAGCTCGGCACACTAAAGTTCTGGTTTACCAATAATTCAGGTATTAGGTCAGTTTGGACACCCACATACATGTTTAGTTTGCACATGAATGATTTCTCTATTTGATGAATTGTTCTAAGTATAAGAAAACTCAGACACAACTCTAAGTAATAAACGAAATGAATATAAATGAAGGCATATCCTGGGTTGAGTAAGTTGGTTTGGTCTTGCCATTGAACGAAATATGTCGGTGTTGCATGAGCACTGAGGAGAGTTGGGTGTTTTACGCCGCCCAACCGAAGGTTTTCCCAGCACCATGACATGTGGTATTAGAGCGCACATCAAAGAAAACTCATGAATAAGTTGGTTTGATAGAAAATTTGGTCACTGTTGTGACTTGAGGTAGAAAAACGAAGCTTGGGTCATAGAGACATCAGTTGAGCACTTTCTCCACCGTGCCAACTTCATGCCATGCACTATTGAAGATAAAAATTGAGTCAGTTGGGTTTCAGATGAGGATCATGGCTTTTAGATGAGGTGACTTGTTCCATATTCATGCAAGTTGGTTAACAACATGTGACTTAACGATCGATGGATTTATGCATGGTGTCCTCGTGCAGAAGCATTTCAGGGCATGAAGTTAACAGAGGTAGAAAATGGGTTTGGTTGAATGCATGGAGAAGGTGACTCAATGTAGTTTTCTGTATCCCTGAGTCGAGTTGAAGTCTTGATGTGAACAATGTGGATGCACATTAATGAGATGAGTCCATGTTGGGCTTCATTGTACAAATATGTTGGGTTATGTTGTTGCAGACTTTCTATTGCAACAACATATGGATGTGATGGAGTGTGCCATGGAGTTTGGAACCTTGGTGACGAAGGAAACTTAGGTTTGGACAAAAAATTGGTGGGAGTGTGTGGCTAGGATGCATCATAGTTTTTTTCTTAGGTGAAAAATGAACTTTCCCTTGCGCCATAACAAGGAGGTTCATTTGCAAAATTGGACTTGGTGGTTCAGACAATTTGTAGACTTGTGATAGTATGAGTGCTTGAACCATGAGGTTGCCGAAGATGCCATGAAAAAGTATGATTGTTTCAATTTCTTTGCAAGACCTCGATTGTTGCATTGGTTCCTTTGAAAGGAGAATGTGGAGACTTGACTGAGGACAAGGGAGACCTTTTCTCATAGCAGACTTGGGAGAGGTCCAAGTGTTGTGACCTTCATTGGAGTCACATAATAGTTTAGAATTCCTCGAGGGAGGTAGATGTGGACGAAGACTTGGAGCATCATGCTTGGGAGAAATCGAGAAGGGGAATTAGATATATTTGGTGACAGATATGGGGACAAGTTGGATTGTTGCCTAAATTTCTTATGAATTGTGTTGAAGAGCTCGTTGAGGTGAACAAGAGAACAAGAAACACATTTCATTTGAGAGGAGTGTGGATGAGGTGCTTTGGTGTCTATGTGCCTTAGTCGCATTGGTTGAGTCATGAGGTGACTCAGCCATTACAACGAAGATCCAAACAATGAAATGTCTTAGCGAAGGCAAGAAAATTTGTTGCAAGAGGTGAACGAAGGCAACAAGGAGTCGACCAAAGGAACTCTTGACAAAAAACTGAGATGGGTCAGAATGCAGACTGAGTGGATTGGGTGATGCATTCCCACCTATGGCATGGGACATGGGATAGGTAGGGCGTTCTTAAGATTCTTATGGATGATAATGGAATGACTAAGAGATCCAAGGATTGTTGGTTGGATTTGATAGAGGAATTGGCTCGAACATGTTTTTACATGGAAGTATTTGGGTAGTTGTTTTCTTGAGATTCCTATTTCTCTTCCATGGTGCCCACTGAAGGTTTATTGTTTGTACCTAGAGAAGTCTTATTGTTTGTACCTAGCATTGTATCAAACAATGGGCCTTCTCTAGGTACAAACAATGGACTTTCGGTGGGAAATTGTTTGTACCTAGAGAAGGCCTATTGTTTGTACCTAGAATTGTATCAAACAATGGGCGTTCTCTAGGTACAAACAATGAGCCTTCCGTGGGAACCATGGAAGAGAAATATGAATCCCAAGAAAACAATTTCAAAATGAATATAGAGACTACCAAAACCATTGTTACTTCAAAAAAACCAATCACACCTTCGAGTCCAATCTTTCCAGTTCAATGTAAGGAAATAATGAAGATTACCTCGTTTCCACTGTTAGGATGCAAAAATCCAGTCTAGGAAAATTCCAATCCATAGTCTAGGATACTCTAACCAAATTCGACTTTTACCACCTCAAGCACTAGGAGATTAAAATAACATGCCCTTTTGATAAAACTTTTCTAGCTAAACCAACAACCCTCAAAAGTGCCCAAATTGTTCTAACAACAACCTAGCAAGGAATGTAATAAATAATCATGAACAACCAAACCCTCGTTTGGGTGCACATCAATGTAGAACCAAGATGAACACCCATTCACACCTACCAAAAAAAATTCATAATGAAGACAACAAGGAGCATCCAAGGTCAAATTGATTGTTGGAAATACCTTAGTGACACAAATGACAACCAAATATCTTTAGAAGTTTTAAGTTTCATAATTATCAGAACTTTATAAATTGACCTAGAGAAATTTAGTAACACAAACAACATATTATAGGTCACCAACAAAATTGAGATAGTCTTGTGACCATTCACAATGGCGGATGAAACAATCAAACCTCACAACAAAAACAATACAACCCTGCCACCATTTACAATGACCAAGCAAACGTTGCAAGGTCATCAAAATAAATGAAGAAACAAGGATTCAACACATCCACTCTGATGAACCACACCATAACTACGGATATGTGAATATGAAAAATTCACAAAGAATTCAACACATCCACTCTGATGACCCACACCACAACTATGAATATGTCACTATGACAAATCCATAAGCAAGAAAGAACTAAGAGGACAAACTAGCACTATCCACAATTACCACAAAGACCTCCCACATCAAGCAATGAACCAATAAAATAAGACCAATACCATATACAACCATATCCATAGCAAATAACAAACCAACGAGACAATACCAACACCACCCATAACCAATGGAAAACAAACACTCGCTTGGCAACACAAATGTCAAAGGTAAGACCTCAATACGGTAAATCCATATCAAGCAATGAACCAATAAGATAAGACCAATACCATATACAACCATAAATACCTTACTATAACAAATCCATAGCAAGTAACAAACCAACAAGGACAATACCAACACCACCCACAACCATGAAAAAACCAACAATGACTTGGGAACAAATATTAGAGGTAAGACTTATCGCATCCATGAACCTCACAATAGTAAAGAAATAAACAAGGGCTTTTTTGGGAAACTAGTGCAAGGGAGACTACAATCAAAATAAAGGTAAACAAGGGTTTTGTTGGACAACTAGTACAAGGGATAGTGCAATTGAAACAAGGATAAGTTGCATAGAAGCTAGTCCCTGCCATAACTTAAATCATAAAAAATCAATTAGGTATTGGCCTTGCTATTGCCAAAGAGGCACTATATCAGGCACTGAAGCTATGGGTTTAGAATCAACGTAGCATCAAGATTAGAGATACTTTGTACTCTCACAAGATATTTGGAGTTACCTAGGAGAGTGTTTCAGTTATATTGATTGAGATGCACAACTTAGAATTAGATGGGACTTATCACTTAATATTATATGTCATAGATTCAAAGCACCTAACTACAAGATTGAAAAACCAATACTTGAATGTATTCTAAATAAAATTCATAAACGAATTCAAATTCTTGACAATTTCAAACCTGTTAACTTCCTTTTGTATTTGTCTAGTAATTGTTGCGAGTTTTCCATCACTCGGAGAGGAAGATCTGTGCATCAATTTGAAAACTAACATTAAATCCACAATAAAAATTAGACATAAGATATGACTTGCATTGATATGACCGGAACAAAGAATGAGTTTTAAAATATGCATGCAACGACTGGAAACACGAAACTACATGGACCTTAGTGTGACTGAACACTTGCTCCATATTGTTCCAAAAATGACCAAACACTCGTTCCACATTGATACTAACATTGATTGATATTTCGTTAATCTAGGTAGATTATGGATCTGTGGGTGACAAACTACTTAGGAGCAAAGCCTCTAACCCAAATAATATGAGGGTTAGGAGCGATTGTACGATCTTGATTATTGGTCAAACGGTCTTGAACACACTGCAGTAGGACATGCCTCCACTTGCCTCTTTGAGTCTCTACCCATGCCTCATTTAAAGGTATTTTCTCTATTTCCTTTGAGATCTCTTTGAGTCTCTACCCATGCCTCATTTAAAGGTATTTTCTCTATTTCCTTTGAGATCAAGAACAATCCCCACAATTACCACCCCTGTTCTTTTATCATCATGTTAATAACTCTTCAAGTTGCTATTTTTGCAGATATATGATGCCATTTTGTCAAATGGTAAATTCTATATACATTGTGTTTGTATCAAATAGTTTTTAATTTTTAATGAAGTTTGTGAATTTTGTCAATAGTGATTTGTTGAATCGGTAAAGGAAAACAACTAACATAGCCCATCTGAATTCAAAAATTATATAATAATTAAATTCTTCAATCCTAATTCTCAAGCTACAATTTTTTTTTGTTTGACAATAGGAACATAGACAAACAAGTTCTTTGATGGGCCATGATTGTAATATTTGTATGTGTTAGGGATATTTTATATGTAATGGACATACTTTCAGGGTCCATCTCGTCTCTGAGGTTCTTGCAGATTACACATGAGGTGTCTTGAAGGATGTCACTCATAAGCGATACAAAATTGAATCTAAATTCGTTGTAAATGCGAAAGGTGGTGTCGGCTTGAATGAATCCAATGATAAAGAACAAGAAATTTCCCATGCAAAGATTCAATCTGATGTTCTTACTAATGCCGAAGGCATATTTAGGTATTCTGATAATAAGAAAATATTGTTTTATACTCGGAAGGTGGTATATCGACATACTTTGGTTGTTGAGAACTCTAACCAAGATCAGATTACCATACAGGAATTGGTTGGCACCCAAAAGGAGACGTCCCAGAGTTTGCATAGAATTGTAGCCACTCGACAAAACGAGGTTGAAGTATGAATGACCATTCATGGTGAAATGTATCCCTCCCTTCCTAATGCAGGGGACCTTGCATTGTTAACCTCTTAGAAATTAGTAGCCAGAGAGAAAGAATGACGAAATGACCAGTTTGGCATATGTGAATTTGAATTCAATGAGCTTATACAAATGATGGGGTAATGAATTACCTTCTTTAGAGTATGGGGACGATACCACTCCTGTACATGGCGATCTTCTGAAAAGCGGGCTCCGCCATGTCGAAGTGTTGCAGCGGTGGGTTGCACCATCCACCATTATTTTTGGGGAGACCATTGTTTGGCGGGAAGAGGTTGTTGGCCGTGACGGTCACCGTGCCCGACAAACACCATTTGGGATCATCGTTACATTTCATTTCATATCAGGCACCACAACTCAGTCTGTTGTTGAGAAGAGTAGTGCTTAGAGCAACAATATCGGTTTCGTAGCAATGGCTATACAAATTACCGTATCCACACACACCTCCTACATAACCAAAACTTCAGGCTTGAAAAAGACAAAGGAGATCCTAGTTCATACAAAATTATTGTAGTATATATGAAATATATAACAAAAGATATAAAGTTATAGAACTTTACCCATTGTCCCAAAAGCATAACTCCCACCGTATAATGTGGCGTGAGATGACACCCAGTCCCTCAAATTATTTCTGTGTTGAATATTTTTATCATCTGAGGATTGCTCTAGGTACCCATCAATAACATTGCTTATGTGGATTCCTTCAAAATTTTCTCCAAGTTCCTCTTTTGGACATCTATCGTTTTCACCCAGCATTAAATTTGCAGATTATTCTTTCCAAGCTGTTAGAAATTAAGAGAGATGGGAGAAAGCTTCGAAACTTGCACTTGAGAGAATGATGGATTTTGCAACTTCGAACCTACAATTGAGAGAATGATGGCGTCTACAACTCTCCAAATTTTCACAATTTAGAGGTATGTCTATAATGGATATTATCATTTATATACATATAAAAAATACCATTGCAAAATAAAATAAAATTCAGAGGCCTAAAAAAAACCTCTTTCTATAGTTCTTACCTGAACACATTCATCATATATATTATCCCCGATATTTGATAATAATCATGTATATTATCCGTAGTATTTGTAATTATCCTGCGTGAAAAAATGCAATGTATTAAGTATCTTCTTCAAAATGATCCAAACAACACGATGTACATGGAGGGGTTGTTTGTCTATAGTATTTTTTGCTTCCTAGATTTATATTCTTTGCCCTTGGTTCCATATCATGGTTGAGGGATGCGATTTTATTCATCAACTCGACATTAATATTAACATTTAATCTAGTATCTCATGTACTCAATCACTGTTTCTTAAGATTCCTAATACTGAACAAAGCGGTTATTGAAATACTTTTCCAAGGAATGTATCATGTATTCCATAAGATTCCTAATACTGAACAAAGCGGTTATTGAAATACTTCTCCAAGGAATGTATCATGTCTTCCATATCTGTATACTAGCACAACCACTCAAAACCGTGGTTGATGAACGCTGAAAGGTGTAGACCGAAAATGAAACGCACAATCAGAAAATGAAATGCACAACCAGAAAATGAGCGTCTACAGCGCACAGCCAACGTGCTAAATCCAAAGTTTAATCATTTAAACGTGACAATCATATAGTGCTACAATAATTTCTTAATATGATTAGGTAAATGTTAAAAGGTAAAAAGGTTAACGGATGCATTAAAAAATACAAGAAAGTTATGAAGAGGAAATCACATTCATTGATTTGGGAGGACTACTAAGAATATGCCAGCATCTTCAATTGTTAGCCATCAGATTAGAATTTTAGATTAAAAAGTGATTAATTGTGCTCATTGTCAATACGTGTATGCCTTTCAGCGTAAATATCTTAGTAACAACCAAAGAGTTTCTCTCCCTTTGGATTTCTAGAGAGGCAGTTGGGAGCATAGGTAGAGCACAATTTCAAGGAGATGGAGAGAAAAGAGGCCTCTTTGGAGACAAAGTCAGAGAAGCAAATCGAGCAAAATCGATCCCATGGGTTGGAGCAGATCTAGGGATAACAAGTGCACACTAATCATCTCCTTTAGCCTCTCTATACATAGCCACCACAACTAGAATATATATTAATTTAGATATTTAACTTCCACATTTAGCATATGCAAGGCAGTGCATTGTAGAGAGTGGTGGGGAGGCGGTCGAGGTCTATTAAATGCAGCCTGTGAGAGCTAAACCCATCAACAAATCAATTTTATTTATTTTTTAAATGAATTTTAATGTTGACCATTAACAAAATGTTTGAGTGTAGTATGTCAATGACTTGATTGCCTTCTAAAATGGAGAGAACCGAATCTACACGTTCCCAACACCCATCGAGACAAATAAGTAACAAATTCAATATAAACGAACGCCGCCATTGCCTCGACTCATCTGGGCAGGAGTACACCCTCGTTCCTTCATTTTTTTTATTTTTTTAAATAATAAAAAAAATAATATCCTTTAAATGTATGACTTTTTGGAGTTTTATGAGGATATTTCAAAAATTGTTGGAACTTCATAGATTTGAGTGATGAATTTGTATAATTTGAATGTTTTAGGGTTTTTTCAAGGTGTCAAATCTATTTATACATTTAAAAATACAATTTAAACAACAAAAAATAAACCAAATTTCTGACTTGATTAGCTTGACCATTGCTTCCACTTAGTGCTATAACTCAAATGGGTAGATGCACATCCTCTTTTATTCATTTTTTAAATTAAAAAAAAAAAACAATAATAGAGTTTAAATGTTGAAACTTTAAAGATTTGAGTGATTGAATTTGTATAATTTTAATGTTTTGAAAGTATTTCAAAATGTCAAATCCATTTATACATTTAAAAATACAATTTAAACAACAAAAAATGAAAATTTCACCAAAATCCCTTTCCATGAAAAATTTCAAAAAATCTAATATTTTACTTTTCTTAAACCATTCTTAAATTCATTCTTCATTTCAATTTTAACCTTTTCCATATTCTTTTAAATAATACATTTTAATGATCTAGGCTACTTTTTCCTGAAGGAATTAATTAATGGGATCTGCAGTGATTTCATGATTCTCACGTGCGCACAACAAACACTTCAAGGCTCCGGGGAAATTTTCTGTCACCCTTCGCGACTAATTCCGTAATTGAAAACCGCGTTCTACGAGTGATAGTTAAACAATTCATGTTGCTGACGGATAATTGATACCCTTCATATTTCGAATATTTATTTTAAAATATTTCGAATATTTTATTTTAAAATGATTATTTTAAAATGATTCAAAACCCTTCATACAATGAATTGATAGCAAGAATGCGAAGCTTAAGAAAAATAAAATAAAATTTCGTGGCCGTCTGTTTGTGTCCGAAGAAGTCGACGTTGAAGCATTCTGCTTGCCAGTTGCTGAACGGATCAATATGACGTCTTTAACAAGTTGAATTCGATACGTCTTTAATCAAGACACGGCCTTGTCAAAATCGTTTGACCTAGTTAACCTACAGGGCAATGGCTATAAATATGAAGGCTACATCCTCTTTGCTTTATCTGCAAATTGGATATTCACTGCTCTAAAATGGCTGTGTTCAACATCGATCTCTGTCTCCTACTCACGATATTATTGATCGCTTTTTGTATTTTACTTAATAATTCAGAAGCAGCAACCCATCTCACAAAAAATTCACTCCAACCTCCATTTGGGAACTCGTAATAAATCTCGGACTCTCAATCTCCATTCATTCATATCAATATTCTATGCATCTATCTTGCCCGAGACTTTCTTTCATATGAATTGCCAATACACTTGCATGAGAAATTAATCAATGCTAGTTTAAGTTGATTGTATGGAATAGATTCATAGTCATTTTTAAGAATAGTCTACACTTTCTGATCTGGGTTTGTCTAATAAGTAATTGTTGGTTTTTCCAGACTTATTCTAACCGTGAATGCATCTGGAGTCCAAATTTACCGGTGTGAAAAAAATTCAAATGCAACTGGGATCGAGTATACTCTGGTTGGGGCAATGGCCTCGCTCTATTCTCCTTATGCAGGTAGCACTGTTGAGAACCATACGTCAATGGGTTATCACTATTACCTGTCTGAGCCTCTCGCTCAAGGAGGGCAGCCCACATTTGCGTTCAGCATGGCGGCAGGAGAACCTGTCTCGGCCATCCCTGAATCAACTATAACAGGTAGGACAATATTTAGCCTAATATTTTCTTTATGTAACATGAAAATCCTAATCTTCAAAACTCTGACCATTTGTTTCTAATCCTTCAACTTGCATTAACGTGGAACACAGGTACTGTGATTGCTAAGAAAAAGTTGAATAGCCAAGGTGTAGATGACGTGCTGCTCAAGGCCATTTCACACAGTGGGCAGGGCCATGCAAGTTGGGTATCTTATGTACAACGAATGCATTCCAAGGGCGGAGTTTCTCCATCTTCTCCATGTGAGGAGGTTGGAAAGAAAGTTAAAATTCCATACACTGCCCAATATCTTTTCTGGCATCAGGATAGATCCCTCCCATTGAACATTCCTGCTGAAATAAGTGTTTCAGAGGATTTCAGCCCTTTTATCAGCTTTTACTCGGAAGGAGTCCAGTATTACAGGTTCAATGGCTCTTCTTGGATTAATTTCAATGTATCATCTTATCTATACACTTCTCCAGGACAAGAAGTTGTGGGTTGGCACTATTTTTCTGAGAAACCCGATGAGAACGGAGGACAGCCGACATCGAAGCTGTTCATGCCTCTGAGTCGAGTAACAGTAAAGGTTGTGAGTGAAACTACGGTGGATCCCCACAGTATTGACTGGACCAGAATGGAGGCTACCAGTCATGGTGGAGACAAGTAAGTGATTGAAACTAATTGTTCCATAATTTGGCGAGCTTTTTCTTTTCATATTTTGACATCTTCCTTTAATTATTCCACTGCTGTAGTGACACAGTACTTCTGGTCTTTTGACGATATATGCAGATATGGATTACTTCAAGAAGTAAAGTATATGCAGAGAGTTTCTACTGTAGGAGGACTTCCTCCTCAAATAGCGTTGTAGTGACACAGTACTTTTGGTCTTTTGACGATATATGCAGATATGGATTACTTCAAGAAGTAAAGTATATGCAGAGAGTTTCTACTGTAGGAGGACTTCCTCCTCAAATAGCGTCAGGATCTTCCATGGTCGGGGACATATACTTGTCTCCCTTTTCAACAATTTATTGGTTCTATACGCGTAGCTGATCAGTCTTCTCATCCATCCGTGGATGCAATCTAAAATTGTAAAAGTCAATTATAATTATTTTATTGGAATGGAAAATGTGAAGAATTACAAAAGTTTAGATGGGGAGTTTTGACGCCGATGTGATGTTTTTTTTATCTATAGGATGACCTAACCTGCAATAATGTGCAGTGTGTATGGTTCAATATATCAACGAGGTACAGACCAATAGAAAGGAAGTTAATCTCAAATTAATAACAAGTGCTACAGCAGTAGCTTTGTCTCTCCCTAAAATTGGATGGATTTGTTATTATGGTTGGACCAGCTTGTTAACTAATGATTGTTCACAAAATTGTTAACAGTTGATAAATCTCAAAGATTACCTGAATATTTCAAAATGGGCTGAATATTTCAAGATTATCTGAATAAATCTCAAAGATTACTCAAATGTCCACAACATTGTTTATTTTAGAATTTTTTTTTATAGAACAGACTACCTAATTACACAAGTGTTGAATTAACATAGATGATTCTCATAACATGGCTTACAAAAACTTGTTAAATGTTGATAAATCCCAAAGATTACCCAAAGATTTGAAGATGGGCTGCACTCAAATACCCACAACGATCTTCATTCTACCTAATTACACAAGTGTTGAATTAACATAGATGATTCTCATAACATGGCTCATAGAACTTGTTAAACGTGGATGAATCTCAAAGATTACCGGAAGATTTTAATATGGGCTGCACTCAAATACCCACAACCAACCTTCATTTGGGGAACTTTTCTGGCTATTAGAACAGATGTATTATCAAATGCCCAAAACAACCTTCATTCTGAAAACTTTTCTTACATAGCAATTTACAAGTTTTAAAAAAGGTTATTAAAACAAATGTTTATCAAGATTACTCAAAATCACTTATGAAAATTGCTACTTACATAGAAAATTACAAGGTTTAAAAAAGGTCAGCCGCTAACTCGCGGTTGGTGAACCCGGAAAGACCAGTAAAAATGCTAGATCCATGCATGAAGAAACAGTGGCTAAATCTCACATAAAAAACAAACCCTCCACATCTTAGTCAAGTAACTTCCACTGACAAAGGGATGAAGAATAATTACGCCTTTCATATTACTTTGGGGTAGGGTTTGAACAGGAACGGGTGCTCACTAAAACAATTCCAACAGAGAATTAGAAAATGAAACGAATGAAACACAAAATGAGGTAGAGAATGAGAAATGAAACGCGCTGATAACTGAGGTAGATAATGAAACTCACACATAGTTGAAGAATTTTAAAAGTTAATCATTTAAAAGTGGCAATCATATGATGTTACAGTAATTTCTTAATATGATTAGGAGGACTACTAAGAATATGCCAGCATCTTCAACGCATAACCGATTAAAAGATCGTTAATTGTGCCCATCTCCAATAAGTATACAGCTTAATGATTCTCATAACATGGCTCACAGAACTTGTTAAACGTGGATGAATCTCAAAGACTACCGGAAAATTTGAATATGGACTGCACTCAAATACCCACAACAACCTTCATTTTGGGAACTTTTCTGGCTATTAGAACATATGTATTATCAAATGCCCAAAACAACCTTCATTCTGAAAACTTTTCTTACATAGCAAATTACAAGGTTTAAAAAAGGTTATTAGAACAAATGTTTATCAAGATTACTCAAAATCACTTATGAAAATTGCTATTTACATAGCAAATTACAAGGTTTAAAAAAGGTCATTAGAACAAATGTTTATCAAGATCACTCAAATGAAAATTGCTACTTTGCCTTTAATTTGTCAAACACAATGTGCTCTAAACCATTTGACTTTATAAAAAAACAATAAAAATATTGTCATGGTCATTAGAACAAATGTTTATCAAGATCACTCAAAATCATTTATGAAAATTGTATTTTACCTTTAATTGGTCAAACACAATGTGCTCCAAGCCATTTGACTTTATAGAAAAATAAGAAGAGTCTTGTCATTTAGACAAAATAATAAATAAACATTTTAATAAAAAAAAAAATTATTTAAAGAAAAAATAATTTAAATAAACATTATTATAAATTATAAGGAAAAAAATAATAAATTATTTAATTTATTAAATAAATAAACATTCTAATAAATTATAAAAAAAAATAATAAATCAACATTTAACAAATTAAATAAATAAACATTTTAATAAATTATTCAAGCAAACAAACACATCAATTGCCATGTTAACAACACACTCATCAACATAACACTAATTCTAAAAGGTGAAAACACAATCTAAATATTATTAATCCCTCACTATATTTGGAAATTTATGTATTAAGCTTCTGCAAGAATCAACTCAGGAATGAAGGTTTACCGACTTTTGGTTTTTTTTACAGTAAAAAACCCTCACTGTATTTGGGGATTTATGTATTAAGCTTTTGCCAGAATCAACTCCACGAAGGTTTACCGACTTATGTTTTGTTTTACACCTTTTCTGTAGAAGACTCCAAATCTTCTAAATAACACACACCATTCACTCAAATGAATCTAATCATTTGCTTTTGAATTCTACACATTTCTTTCTCACACCATTCATTCAAATGAATCTGATCATTTGCTTCTGAATTCTAAGTATTTCAACCTGATCTTGTCTATGCAATTATTATAATGATTATGCAATTATTCAAATTTATTTCTTACGGGCAATCATAGAGAAGTAATGATTGTGTCATGTATGTAGAAAGACATAAGTGCATTTATCACTGGGATTGTGATTGTGGATACTCGCAATTATGAAAAGCAAGAGCATTCACAACCTTCATAGTAGTTAGACACAGAATGATACATAAAATGAAAAAGCAAACCCTTGCCATCTTTTTATGAGAAAACAATGAGATAATGAAATTGGAAAAGGACATATGAAAAATGACAGCATTGCATTCAATAGTTATGTCCAGATTTCTGTATAAGATGCACTTGGCAATGCATTCCTGCATCGAAATTGACGAAGACAATCGAATATATAGAGAAATTATAAGCAATGCCATAAATTAAGAAGACATAGAATCTGTAAATACACATTCTAATAAATTATATAGTTTGTCATTATGATCACATATATAACAAGTATTTTTAAACGTTTGCAAGGTAGTTAGCTAAGTTCGCTTTTCTCCTGACATGGACCTGGATGAAGGTTAATCTACTTCAAATACATTTATATTAGTGTTAGTTCTGTGTTATTTTTTTCTCATGATTTTAAGGATGTAAATTTATATTAAAATATAAAAATTTAAGTTAATTTTATTAATTTTTTTTTAAAAAACCATAAAAAAATATATTAATTTTATTACTCTTTTTTAAAAAAAATCATGAAAAATTAACTTATTTGCTAAATTTAGCTCCTAAAATTTTCCATACCTAATTTTGATGGTGAAGAAGTTCCAAATTGCTCCGGTTAAATCCCAAAATATGCCTTCTACACATGTTGAGTCAGGATTTCTTTTCGAACTCCATCAAAGTTTAATTTCAGGAATCCTGGGAAAGGGGGCTCCCACTTCTCTCACACCTTTGATCCTTTTGGGATTTATTTATTTTTATATGGTGAAAGTTCTAGTCTCTGCCTAATTGTCAAATTTTGAAAATCTCTATGGGATTTATTTATTTTTGAATGGTGAAAGTTCTAGTCTCTGCCTAATTGCCAAATTTTGAAAATCTCTCTTTCCTCACAGGTGGGTCTCTATTCTTCTTCCTCCCAGGATGATGAAGAAATTATTTCCTTAATATTAAAGTGAATTCCTTGCCATATTTGTTCTAGGTTACCATGCTGGTTTTTGAAGTTCCTTCTATTCTTTTCCTTCCAGATATTCCTGAGTAAAAAACTTGGGAATAACATCCAAATTCTGTTTAGGATTTGATTTAAAAAAGGCTTTGATCTCTAGTACTCAATAGTTTTTCTGATATCATGCCTGATTCTCTAAAGGGTTCGGAAAAGACAGGCTTCTCTATCCCAAAGAGAAAGACGCCATCATGCATGCGTTGAACAAGTGGTTCGTTGTTTCACCTTCTTGGAAGCACATTGAGCATATGGAAGGGACTTCATATCCCCTTCTAGTGATACTGTCCCAGGTTAAGTCCCTCCTGTTGATTACCAACCATAAGAAGGTCGCTACTTTTGGCCTTTGGTGTGAATTCCAAACTTTTCTCCAAACTAGTGACTTGAAGTGTCTGAGGTTCCGTCCCGTGCTGGTAAGCTTATTTTATACCAAGTTTCCATGTCCTCTTTTTTCCCGTCGCAGGATGTCTTTCCCTGGTTTGGTATACATAGGTTTTTCGAGTTGAGTGAGCTCGAACTCCTCGGAGGAGTTCCCCTCCCATTCTACTGGCCATTTCGTTAAATTATTCCAGGATCTTTATAACGACTGGTTGTTGCTAGGGTTCTCTTCCCAAAATTGGTAAACCCGCCTCCAACCTGCTCCCATCATCCTTTCTTGGATTTGTTGATGTTTCCTCTCATTTATCACGGAAGGAATATGCTCCCAAGAATCCTCAATAGGGCCGACTTGTTATCATGATTTTCTTTTGTTTTTGGACTATCGCTGTCCAGGTCTTTATTAATGGTTTTTTTTTTTTCAAACCACATAAATCATAACTTATCAAATTATTTGTCAATTTTTTTTTCAAACCACACAAATCATAACTTATCAAATTATTTGTCAATCAAACCATATTTGTAAAAAAATTATATCATTTATCTTAGGCAATAATTGATTGATTTCTTGTTACTAATTTTAAAATTCGGCAACATCACCTTTCCATTTGTATCACATGTACATTATTGACAATAATTAACGAAAAAATTATTATGAAAGAATATTTAGAGAAAAAAAAATTCATAGAGAGAACTTATAACACTAAAAAAATGACAGTAAAAAAATATTTAAAAATACATGGAAAAATTTCTACACATTAATATACAACATGATATACTGTCTCCATGTTGAAAGAAGTGAAAAAAATAATAGAAGTAAATTATTAGAAGCATTTTCTTGTCCTATATAAATTTACATGACTTCAATTTTAAATTCATGGTTTTCCAGAGAGTAGTTATTACTAACTAATCATACATATGTAGGGAATATACCCAAAATTTTTGGGATGCATACTAAAATATTAAGAAAACCTATTACTTGTTCATGGGAAATGTTTAGATTTAGGGAAAAAATATAAGTGTATACATAACTATAATTATAAACTAGGCTACAACTCTTTTACTTTTAATGAAAAAATGAAAATTTTTAGCCTAAATTTCTTCCAAAAAAATTGAAATTTAGCCAAATTGGTGAAATTTCACATAAAAAAAACTACTCCTTCCATTAATATCCATTCTATGGGTGGGATATCCTTTGCATATTTATCCTTCCATACTAGAGTCTAAGGTTTCTTGTTCCATCTCCATAAAACTTAGTCTACTAGCGCCTCACCCATGTTTTGGGGGTCTTTAATGCCTAAACCCCCTAGGGCTTTGGGGTGCAGATTTTGTCCCAAGAAACCAAAGCCCATTTTTTTTTCCTTCTTGGCTCCTCCCCATAGGAAGTTTCTTTGAACTGATCGAATTCATTGTTGGATGTTTGTAGGGGATGCAAGAACAAATAAAAGGTAGATATGCACTGCTGAGAGAACTAACTTAATGAGGAGAACCCTCCTGGGTAAAGTTAGGAATATATGGGTCCAACTATTGATATGCTCTTCCAACTTGGTGAGGATCTCCTGCCAAGAAGTATTGCAGATCGCTTCATCCAAGAGAGGGAATCCTAGGTACTTGGATGGGAGGGTTTCTCTTTGGAATCCCATGATTCTCATTATATTATGCTCGATAAAAATAAGGGTGTTAAAGAAGACAATTTTGGATTTTTCCTGGTTAATTTTCATTCTTGATGCTTCCATGAAGGTCTCAAGGATTATCTTTATGAATCACGCTTCCTTGGCCATGGTTCAACCCATCAACAAGGTCTCATTCACAAACTAGAGTTGGGATAAAGGTTCTGAATGGGGGCTAAGTTGAAGGCCTTGCAAGGACTCTTCCTCGAGGGAAAGCTTGATGAAAGGCCCCAACCCTTATGCCAATATTATAAACAAGTAGCGGGACAAGGGATCTCCCTCGAAAATTCCTCTAGAGGTTTTGAAGGTTGTCCACTGGGTGCAATTGAAAAGAATCGAGAATAAGACTGATGAGATCACACTTGAAATATAGGAAATCTAGGCTAGTTTGAAGCCAAAAACCCTCAAAATTTCTCTTGGGAAGTTCCAATTTATTCTATCATAGGATTTGGCTAAGTCTAATTTAATAATCATACCCAATTGACCACTGTATTTTAGGTAATGAATAGTTTCATGTGCCACAATTATTCCATCCAATATTTGTTTCCCTTCCACAAAATCCCCTTTCTTAGGTGAAATAATTTCCTGCAAAATAGGTTTAAATATGTTTGCAATGACTTTAGTTATGATTTATAGATAACATTGCATAAAGAGATAAGGTGAAACTTATTTGTAATCCTTGCTTCACGTTCTTTAGGGATGAGAGTAAAAACGGGAGTGTTGAAGGCCCACAAGATTGATTGACATGAGCAAGATTCTTCTACTACTGCCCAAACATCTTTTCATATTATTCTCCAACAGGATTGGAAGAAGTGCAAGGTGAAGAAATATGGTCCCGGGGACTTCCCGATCAACATTTATTTGAATATTTCCTCAACCTCCTCTAGAGTCACCTTGCGCATGAGGCTACGATTGGCGAGATCAAGCTAGGGATATATCACTTTATCTTATGAGTGGCCTCCCTCCTATTTATGTTAGGTTGTGCTAGAAGGCTACTATAATGTCTCACTAGATATTTTTCAATGTCCTTATGGTTCCCCAATAATTCTCCCACTTCATCCTACAAATAATTGATGTGATTCTGGCTTCTTCTCCATAGAACATAATTGTGGAAGAACTTAGTTTTTTTGTCCCATTCCTAAAGCCAATGGATTCAATATTTTAAATGATATAAGATCTCTTCCTGCTTGTGTATTTCATTCATAATCTGGCGAATCTAATCCTCCTTTCTATTTAGTTCCTGGGAGTGCCCATTAAGAAATAATTGTTTTTTATTTCTTCCTTCTTTATTTTTTCCTCCTAGATATTCCCGAGGACCTCCTTCCATTTCTTGATGCATAATTTGGTGCTTTTTAATATTTGTTAAAATTGGTACATATGAGTTCTGTATAATTTTGGTTGATCATTACGCCATTCTAACACCTTTTGTAGGAAGTCTGGGTTCTGTAACTAGAATTTTTCAAATCTAAAAGGCTTAGGGTAGGGAGTCATGAAAATTTCCGAGCAGAGGGAAATTGGATAGTGGTGAGATCCATAGAAAGACTTGATTTATGTTGCAACCACTTGCTTTAATTTGAATAAGGTCTTTGAGACCAAGAACCTATCTAGGTTCTCTACTACCTTCTTTGATCCCCCTCTTCTATTACTCCAAGTGAACCTTCCCCCCTTGGATGGTAGATTTTTAAGTCTTGATTTCTCTATGGTCTCCTTGAATAACATGTTCTCCACATCCATCTTATGCACTCCACCTTTTTTACATTCCAATTACATAATAAGGTTGAAATAACCCCATATAATCCATTGTTGATCTTGCATGAGATGAACCATCTATGAGGTTTACCCTATGGAATATCTTTTCACTGTTGGAGTTAGAGGACCATAGGCATTTGAAACGAATCCTTGTTCTTCAAATCCTAATTTCTTATAGTGAATCGTGAGGATTCTTGGGTTCTAAGAAGTTACCTCCACCTTTAGGATGTTTGGGTCCTAAACGATTTCTAGTTCCCAAGAATCCCCCTCTCCTTCTAGACATTCTACTTCACAATTTCTCCATATCTTTTTTGTTATTCTCCTCATCGTATTTCTATCACATTTTGTTTCTTGCATCATTACTAGATCTATTTTTTCTTAAACTGTTTTTTTTATTAAGAATTCTATGTTTAGACAGAGCATTCAATCCTCTCATATTCCAGTAGAATATATTTATGATTAAAATATGGGTTGGGGTAGGAAGGAATTATACATAAGTCTCACGACTTGGCCAAAGTCAATAAGTAGTTCTCCTGCTTCTTCCAGAACTTGCCGATGAGGTTTGTGTCCTTTTCTCTTCTCCTCCCTGCCTATTTTTTTTGGAATCTTAAGAGGGTTGGTATTTATTCCCAGGTTCCCTGATGATGAGTTCGAATTCTCTTGAATGATTCCTTTTCCTTTCCCTTTGATTATCTCTCGATGCAGTTTGCGTAATTGTCTCACCTGCATCTTGTTTATATATTTCTCCCCGTGAATTGCGATGAGGGATTTGATATCAAGCTCCATTTAGTCTATATCCATGTTCTGGGAGGCATCCTCCCACTCTGCTTCCTCTTGTGATTCTTCCTTATCCTCTCTATCTTGCATATTGATCTACCCTTCAAGATTTGGGGATATTATTATCCTTTATTCCATGCGATGTCACTTTGGAATCTCTTCATTCTTAATAAACACTATTTATTTCGTTGGGATGGGACCTACCCTCACTGCTTCCTTTCCTTTTGTGTTCTCCGTCTGGTTTTCTCTTGTTTTAAGTGCATGGAAACTGTTTTATTCTTTCTTGGAAGTTTCCCCAATGTGTTTATTTCCTTTTTGTCCCACCTTTATCTTATTAAGTATACTGATGAAGCCTTCAACATCCACATCCAATTATCATCCTAGTAGAAAATGAATACTAATTCCATTAGGGATCCTTCCACTTTCATGTAAATGTATATATGTGCTTAGGAAATGTATTTTTTCATCTTGGTGATCTCTGAAAGTTTAACAAAGGATCCTAGGGTATTCTCAATTCCTTCCAAAGTTTTCGGGTGCTAGAATTCCTAGGGTAAGGAGTAGAGCCTAATACAAACTGGAGCCACTGTGTAATCCTCTTTCATTTATTTGTCCATTCACTTAGTTGCATGGTGTCTATCCTCTCTAAGTACTTCGAATATACCAATTATTGTTAGATAATATGAGTAAATAACAAATTCCATGGAACTCATAATCAATAATTAACATATATTGAGAATCCATTCACATGGAAGTTTTGTTCGATGTGTAATGTTTGTGCGTAAGGATGAGAAAACATGCAACATTCAAATACACATTGAATAACACACACACACACACACACACACACTCACATACTCACACTAATAACACATAAACATTTGGGAACACACACACACACATAAATCTTGGGAAAAACTAATAACACATAATTATTGGAACACACACACACACACACCAATAAAAAATAAATATTGGAAAAGACTAATAACAAATAAATATTGTAAGAGAGAGAGAGAGAGAGAGAGAGAGAGAGAGAGACTAATAATAATTAAGTATTGGAAAACATACACACACACACAAATATGGTCAAGTCCCTTGGGGTTATTGACCACTATTGTGGATGGTAGTTGAGATTCCCTCTAATGTGTAATGTATATGCATAAGGATAAGCTAGCATGAAACATTTTAATAATAATAATAACAACAAATAAACATTGGAGAACACACACACATGCGAGGGTTAGCTCAATTTGTTAAACCATCCATCTAAATCATGATGTTGAGGGGAGGCCATATGTTATTGATTCAAATATGGTCAAGTTCCTTGGGGTTATCAATCACTATTGTGGATTATATTTGAGATACCCTATAATCTATATACTTCAGGGAATGGCAAGGAAGGACTAACATAGATTCCATCCACAAAATTAATGAAACATCCATTGGTTCATGACTAGGAATTCCATCCACAAATAAGGGGAAGCATCTCTTGGATTTTTCTCCTGACATTTTCATTGGAATTTATATTATCAAGTCAATTTTTGCAACATCCCTCTCTTTCACACACTGAGAGAACTTATTCTTTGAGGACATTTGCGTGCAAGTGATCCGGGTTATTATACTATTGGTCATTTTGATTATGATTATGACATATTGTGGATTTGATGATATGTTAGTTTATTGTATTTACATAGACATGTGTTATTGACTAGGTTCTCCTGAGTGTGCAGAACTCTGGACATTGAGGATGTAGAGGCATCGATGAAACCCCTTGGACTCCGGATCGAGTCAGGGAGTGGACTGTAGGATTTGAATGATTGTTGATGTGACATATGTACATATGATTGGATGTTATGATGATTGATTATTATTGATGACATGATTCGTTGATGGATGCAGACTGATGATAGCTTGCCGACCAGACTCACATTTGGAGTAGAGGGGTCATGCATAACAACCAAAGACACTGAGGGAGAGGTGTGGTAGCAGCCCTACCATAACCTAGTAGCACTCTAGCCATGGCTCGAACTATAGGTTAACTATTACCTATTTAGAGAAGACCCACGATGTCGTGAGGGTAGACTGTGACAGTCGCTCATGATGATTCTAAGGGGCACACAATAAGGCAAGGTCCTTATTCCTTAGAGTCCCTTAGTCTCCCACAAGATCACCTGACAGAGTATTGACTCTAGGTGTTTGATGTATACCAAATTGAGTCAAGAGGCGAGTGGCACCCTTGGAGCACATAGTACCTCTTGAAGGGCACGTCGCGCAAAGAAAATAGAAAGAGGCGAGTGACACCCTTGGAGCACGTAGTGCGCCCTAAAGGGAACGTTGCGATTTTAACTATGATAAGTTAATAAACCTAGTGCCTAGAAAAATATGCCTCCTTAGGACCTAGTTGGCCTTAAAATATATGATGGTCTGAGTAAAGTTTAATAACTAAAAGTTCCCTTAAAAAATTTCACCCAGCTAGTGAAATTAAAAACTAGGTCTAAGTAGAACTTGTGGATAAAGAAAAACTAAATAAACATGTAACAAGAAGGGGGGTAAGAAATTCAAACTTAATTATTAAAGTAAAAATTATAATGGAGAGTTAAATTTATTAAAAGGGTAAATGGTTGTTTTTATCTACACTTGCTAAAAAAAAATTTGGTTAAAAAGGAAAAAGGGGGAAACTTAAATAAAAATGGAAACTTAAGGAAAAGGGGAAACTTAAAGAAAAATATGAATGTCTAACTTAGTACAGAATCTAGCCCTTGGAACTTTCTATTTATGAAATCAACTAGGAATTAAGTAAGGCGTAAGTCATTTAAAAATTAAAGGGAATATTGGGACACCGAGGAGCATTTTTAGGAACTCTTTTAGGTGGGTGAGGGAAATAGGAATAATTAATTAATTAATAAAATTGATTTTCTCGTGCAACTAGGGGAACGGGAGACATGTGTACGGGGGAGGTTTTTCCTAATTAAATAAATGAAAAAGGAATCTAATGAGGGTTTGAGAAACTAATGAATAAGAAACTCTATAAGAAGGATGGAGGAGTAGGAGTATGGACACACATCTGGATTGTGTAACATCACACTGCCAAATTTTATCTTGATTGAGCTTCTTTTGTCGAAGTTGGGATACCCAGTTTGGGTAACGAGTGGTAGCTCGACCTTACGAGGCGAGCTGGGTGCTAGCATTCTCTGGTATTGTGTGTGTGGCCCCTTTGCGGCTCAGGGGGCTCGGGGGGAAGAAGAGTACCCCTAGCATTGGCTGGGAGGTACAGATGAAGTATCATCGATCGACAAGCAAAATCTAGATGGAGTGAACGCATGAGAGGACATCTTTGCCTCATCGTCATCGGTAAAGGTACGCTTGTTAAAGTTGTTAAAGGTAAAAAATTAATTTTACACTTGTTTATTTTACTGTATTCAGATGTAGATTTCATTGCCACGAGATTTCCTTGAGAATTATGTTATCAATGTAATCCTTTTATCCTTTATGTTATTAGTCGGTGCCTGAGAAGTTGACCAAGAGATGAGTCGACTATCTTTCACTCTCATGTTAAAGATTTAGATTCAAATGCCTTGCTTTCCTATGCATGGATAATAAATGTAGGGTCATTTCTCTGCCCAACAAGGAATTCTCTCCTGGGCATTTATTCTCTCCAGTCCACCAATGTTTGATTCTCTACGTTTAATTTTCAGAGTTGTATTGGTTCTCTATGTTTTGATTCTCTGTATTTGATTCTTAGAGTGGTATTGATTCTCTGCAGTTTATTTTTATTATTGTTCTCCACAGAGAAGATCTGGATGCAGATTTAGTGTTGAAAAATCACTGATATTCCTTACATATTCTTCATTTTTACCAGTTAGTTAAAATCTCCATGTTTAAATTTTATACCAGTCACTGATTTCACCTTGATTAAAATCGCCATGTTTAAATTTTATACTAGTCATTGATTTCGCCTTGATTAAAATCGCATTGTAGTTTGGTTACCCTCTTGAGATACCCTAATTTATCTTGTAGTCTTTGATACATGTCTTACACCACTGTAAAATTCACATCAAAGAGTTACCCTTTCCCTCGTCGTGTATTTTGCATGAGAAAGTTGCACAAAGAATTTCGATAAAATGATATCCTTCTAGGTGGAAGTGCTTCTTTTACTGTCCAATTTAATATAAACATTGTGACTCATCCAAATGAATTCAACATCACAAGTTTGAGGGTGCAAAATTTATCATAAACACTTCCGTTTTTCTGAGTGTTATGATGTGTTGTTATTCTTCCACCAAATCTTTCATGACTTGCACCCAACCCCAACTGCTTATTCATATCTCTAGGGAAATTGAACCTTGGTGAGTGGCCTGACAAGCCACTGTCTTCACTGCTCAATCATGATTGTCTTGACAAATGCTGATTTTTTGAGAGATTGATTTCTATATTATTGGATCCTATGTAAAGTCAATCCCCGAGGGATTTTCTTGAAACCCATTTGGAAGAGATCCCTTTTCATTAATTATTCTACTAAATTGAAATGGAACCACTTATGTTAATATGAACAAGATGTCTACTATAATTTTTTTATTTATGTTTATGCTTTTGTTTTAATGTAATTATGTCAGTCTCGATATGTTTATCTTATACTTCTCTATTGTTTTGATTGTTCAGTTACAACTTATTATTATTATATTATCATTAGTTGTAATTTTTCTTGGAAATGATTCTTACAACGATTTTATTACAGCGATAATGTTATCACAACGATATTATTATAGCAATATCATTACAATAATTTTATTACAACGATAATTTTATTTACCTACAGAACGAGTTATGATTTAAATGTTGAATTAGAGAGATATGATAAAGGAAAAAGGATCCTATGCGAGACAACAGAGTACATGTCAAGAAATGAAGAGGTTTTCCCTCCCTTACATCAAAGGTCTATCTGAGAAGATAGCTAGGATCTTAGGGAAAGGAAAAATTCAAGTGGCTTTCTCCCCCATCAACACCATAAGGACTATGTTAGACTCAACAAAGGATCAGATTGACCCCAGCCTACATAAAGGAGTTTATGCTATTCCTTGCTCATGTGGCAAAGTCTACATTGGTGAGACAAACAGATCGATGAAAGTCAGATTTAAAGAGCATGGTGCCGACCTAAAGTTGAATAGAGTCCAAAAGTCATCCCTTGCTGAACATTCTTGTACAACTAGCCACCATGTGTGTTTAGAGGATGCTAGAGTTGTGGCCAAAATGGATAACCATGGGAAACGTAAAGTAATGTAGGCTTTGGAAATCGTGTTAAACCCCAATAATTTAAATCAAGATGATGGATGGAAGTTAAGAGAGAGTTGGAGAGAAGTTCTTGTTGACTTAAGACATGTTACTTGTTGACTTAAGATATGTTACCTGACCATTTCTTAGGGTTTAATTTTACCAAGATGACCTCTCTCAACAAGAGTTTCAAGGGTCTGGCTATCTATTTAATTGTGTTGTATCTTCTTATTCGATGATCCTATTTTCTTTCTCGAGTGCTCCTCTTGATGATGATCCCTGGAGGGATTGAAACACGTCGACTCTCTTGTTTCAACATAGAGTTCCTTTACTTATTTTAATTAATAATGAGAAACATTTAATAATTAGAATCAATTAATAATTAATAATACCTAGCGATATCGGTATTGATTACAGGTTCTTATTTCATGATTATTGCATTATATATTGTCATGTAATTCTTGTAATTAGTTCATAGTTGATTGGACGACGTCTCTATATCCTTGTTGTATTTTCTTTGGGATTTCTTAGAATCATTTTAGATAATGGATGATTGATGATGTTGGCCCAAATCTTCGCCTTGTCGATGCATATGGCCACTTCTCACGATGCAGATCTTCTATAGCTCTCTTTCTAGCAACTTTGCACACTTCAAAATAGCGTGCTCACATCGTTGAGAGAATAAAACATGGTTGGGACTCAGTATCCACCCAGGGAACAACAACATTACACATAGTTCTTCCGCAGACAAAAATATTCCAGGACAAGGATGGAACTGAGATTGTTTAATTTAATTTAATTTATTTTAATTTAATATTTAATTTTATTTAATTTTATTTCATCTACGTAACTGGCTGATTTCGATGAGATTATTAAATTTTATTTAATTTTTCCAGCTCTGTAACTGGAAACTAGCTGGAAACTGAGATTATTTAATTTTATTTAATTTATTTTAGTTTAGAGCTAAGATTTTATTTCACATAATTTAGAATTGAGATTTTGCACCATCACGTTAATGTATACGTAATTTAGAACTAAGATTTTATAATTATGTGACACAATGGGAATATCTAACATAAACATTGTGGTTTATCAAGACACACACTTTGTTAGGTTTAGTACTAGGAATAAAATGGATCTTCAAGTAGTGATTCAATAAAGTAGGGTTTCAATAAATAAGTTCTTGGATTTTTCCAAGATTTTATAAGATTTCATAATGAAACTACATTATCTTAGATGTTATTCAATTCCATATTATGTTACTATCAATGATCCTGTTATTTAGTATTTAGGACCACCTACAATTTAAGTTGGTACCTAGACACAATGGTCGGTGTTAAAGGGTTAGATGTTGATTGCGCTTGGGATTCTTGTGCACTCGTCACAATGACAACATGAATCCTTAAGTTGGGATCATTGCGCGCGTTGACTGATAGTGCATATGAAACTTGGATTAGGGTCATGCGCCTTGCAATGTTGAGGTTGTTGTTTTGATTTTGAGGTTGTACCTGATTGTAATGTTTAATAGAAGTCTCTCGTTCACTGGGAGGGTTCTAGCTACTTATTGTGGAAGTTGTTGTGTTGGAATAATAGATGTTGCTTATGTGTCCTAGAGGTCCTAACCCTGCAGGGTAGGACGAACGGGTAGTCTTTTTATTTTTATTTTTATTTTCGTATGTTACATCCAGCGACATAACACGCTAGTGTGTTGGGTCGTTAATTTTTCTATTTCCTAAATAATGTGTGTTGTGTTTATCATCGAGTTGCGTTGATCGACAATTGTCATTGTTACCTTCCTGCTTATCAAAAAAAAATTGCACTTGTTTTGCGTTGCATTTGTCGTAACGACGAGGGACGTTACATATTGTATTAGAGTGGGTTCAACCTCGTGACTGTGGATTGCCATGATTTCCACTACAGTAAACCATTAATTATTAACCTAGAGCTAATTAAAAATTTAACGTTTCCATGTGGTGATCTCGATTAGAGGATGCCACAGAGGTTCGCAACGTGGTGTCGTGGAAGGAGTTGTGACACCTCCAGAAGTGCCCGCACCCTCGGAGTCTAACCCCGAAGGGGAAGAACAAGTCCTTGGGCTGGATTCCATTGTTGTAAGCGATGATGATGGTCTGAAAAGGTCCTTCCAGGGAATGTCAAAGGCCTTGATTCACCATCTGTACTGAGATGAGGCTAGGAAACCTGTACCCCTGAGGGTCCATAGCATGCCCCAACCCATACTATTAGCAATCACCGAGAGCTCAAGAGGGATAAGTTCTCAAGTCCACGAGTGCCATGGATGGTGCAGTCGCCAAGGCATGGTTGGAGAATATGGTTATGTGCTTTGCACTTCACGAATATACCTCCAACATGAATGTTTGCATGGTGGTATTTCAACTAACGGGGACCGCTCTTCTATGGTGGAAGTGCTCCTGCCACAATTGAACATGGCAGTCGAAGATGTGTCATCGAAAATATTCGAGGAATGGTTCTGGGAGAGGTATCTTTCTAAGGAATTCATTGAGCATCAACTCAACGAGTTCAACGCCTTATGACAGGGCGTTCGTACGGTGCCTAAGTATGAGGCCCATTTTATGGAGCTGCTTCGCTATGCTCTGCACCTAAATATCGAGAAACTTAAGGTCAATAGGTTTGTGTTTGTCCTTAATGGCATCATTCATGCAAAGGTTAGGATTTTGAGGTCTCAAACCTTGCATGATGTTGTCCAGAAGGCCCTCATAGCAGAGGAGGATCTTATTAGCGAGGGTCAAAGAAGGACTCCAATGAGACCAGTAGGACAGGCGTCTTCTGGTACATAGCAACATCAACCCCTAGCTAGAAATTCACCAGGATATCGTGGCTTCTAGAGAGGATCCACTTGCACTACACCTTGGTGACCAACGCCTCAGCAGCGGACTCCTCATCGAGGACCACATCACCAACAACAACATCGAACGCAACAACAACACTTTAGACCTGTTCAATAGAACAGATCAGGGTTTTATGTGAGTGGGCCGTCAGCTTCTATTTCGGTTACTAGGAGTACTAGACTGAATAAAGGGTCTTGGACATGTGGGGAGCCACATTACCAGCGTGACTACTCAATGGAGAGCACTGGAGCATCTGGATCAGCCGAACCTACTACCATGGGAGATTTGGGCAAGGCCCATCGGATTCATGCAGTGGTGAATAACTGCCAAAACGAGCACCAGTCGACTGTGCCCGAGACATCAGGTACCTTCGCTGACCAGACCCTTAGAATTTTGATAGATCCAGGTGCTATAGAGAGTTTTATTTTTGGGGCAGTGCTAAAAAAAAAATAATTACGGTAAAGTAATT